>JBBPCZ010115365.1:0-10545 GCA_037974445.1 Brycinus macrolepidotus
TAGGTTTTCATGTGGTTTCTCTGTCAGAACATAAGATCAGCATATTTTAAACAGTTTCTTAAATTTGTAATCCTACATGTGTTAAAAAACATTGTTTCTTTGAGCCACTGAGAGTTGGAAGTGCTGCAAGCAGACTTCTAGTGTAATAATGTATACGTCTGGCTACCAGCAATGAAAAAGCTATGTCTCTTAGCATGGATGTTAATGTAGTTTGGCCTTTAGCAATTCCAAATATAGCAATCAGTGGACAAGGATGTATTGTTAACCCGAGTACCTTGAACACAATGTCAAAATAACTGACCCAAAAAGGCTGCAAGTTTGGACAATAAAAAAACATGTGACTTAAATGACAAAGGGATCTGTCGTATTCATCAATGAGATAAGGATATATTTCAGAAAGTCTTGATTTAGATATATGTACCCTGTATAGGACTTTAAGTTGGACGAGTCCAAATTGTGCACAGGACGAGCTCATCCTTTAATTCCATACCCAATTCTTTTTCCCACGTGGTCTTGATTTTGATCAGCGATTGAGTACCTAGGGATAAAATAGAATCATAAGTCTTTGTGATGATTCACTGAGAGCAATTCCTCCCAGGGCTGTGCTGGAGGAATGGACGGAAAACACTGAACTACTAGTGAAAGTGACAGGTTGGTCCAATGTTTAATGTCAGCTTTAATCTTCTTAATTAAAGGAGCGAAATTTGCTGTGGTTATATTATATAATGGATGCCCAGGTATTTAAAACCTGAACATCTAAACTGAAAAGGAAAGTCTGACTGATTAAGCTGCAGAGAGGGCTCATTGATGGGGAAGGATTCGCTTTTCTGTAAATGTAATTTGTAGCCTGACAAAGAACTAAAAATTATCCATAACATTCAAAATAACAGAAACTGATGTAGCAGGCTCAGGTATAACAAAAGATCATCAGCATTCAAAGATAATTTGAATGATAAATAAATAAAGGGGAAAATAGACAGTGGCTCAATGGCAATGGCAAAGAGCAAAGGGGAAAGCAGACAACCTCGACGTGTACCTCGTTTTAAGGGAAAATATTCAGAGCAAACATTTGTGTGAACGCTCGCTACAGGAGACATATAAAGAAGGTGATTCCAAGAAATGAATTTTTCCCTGAAACCAAATTTGTATAATACTGCGAAGAGGTATTGCCACTCCACCCTGTCGAATGCCTTCTCGGTGTCTAATGAAATTACAATTACAGGTTTGCAGACACCTGTTTAGAATAAATAATATTAAAAAGTGTACGAGCGTTAGAAAACAGTTGATGCCCCTTAATTATTATTAAAGCTCCTCAGATATAATACAGTCTTTCAAACACAATCCAATAGCTTTGGCCAACACCTTTACATCAGCATTGAGAAGGGACAGTGGCCTATAGGAATCACAAAGAGCTGCATCTTTATCCTTCTTTAGAAGTGTCGCTTTGGTTGCCTGTGTCAGAGAAGGTGGTAAAGGACCTCGCTCCAGTGACTCACTGAACATGGAAAGGAGTGATGGTGCTAACTGGTCCTTAAACTTTCTGTAAAACTCAATGGGGAATCCATCCGGGCCAGGTGCTTTGCTGAAATTGACTGTAATATATCGTCCAAAGAAAGTAAATCTTCCAATTTTTCCGCCCAATCAGAAAATCTGAATCATATAATGTTAGGTAAAATGTTTTAAAAGTAGTATTAATTTCGATGGGGTCAGTAGTAAGGTCATTGGGTGCAGTCCTAATTTGGGGTGTCAAACGAGAAGCAGACTGGCGTTTTAACTAATGTGCCAATACACGACTTGGTTAATAGCCATACTCATAATACGTACCACTTGAATGTGAGAGTAGACGCTCGTAGAAATCAGATCGAATTTGGCCTGTAAATTGAGGTGCTCTTTGAGTAGAACAGGAGAGGGGGTCGAAGTATCAATTAAAAAATAATCAATTCTAGAATATGAGTGATGAACAGAGTAATAAAAAGAAAATTTTTAGTCGTGGTAAAATGTCTTAGCCACTGCTGACTGAGATTAACTACACGGATTAGACCGATCTAGGACACCGAAGCCTGTGGTATTCTTTATTCCGAAGAACTGTAAAAATATTATATTTAAAATTATCGTTTCAGATTATTGAAAATTTTTGATCTTTGACATTTCAACTTACAAAACTGACATGTGAGCCTATCCCAGCAACGCTGGAGGATGTATTGCACCCTTGCTAAAGGTGAGTAAAAAATGTATGTGGTTAATCAGTGGTTAAACACATACTAAAATTTGCGAAAAAAAAAAACCATTTAAAATTAAATTAGTCTAAAAACATAACTAGTCTGCAAAAGGCAGATTCCCTTTGTCATTCCCTTAGGGGAAGATTAGAGAATATACAAATTACTTATTGAAAAAGTAATTCATAAATCACTCCGTGTAGTTACATTTGTATATTCACTGTTTGGTCAGTTGTTAAGAAGTCTGAAAAATAATACTGGAGGGAGCATGCATAGAGGAGGACACATGTCTTTGAGGACTAGAGAGCCAAAATTTTGGAAATTAATTTCTAGGACAACAGTAGGTGATTTACAAAAGATGGCTGCATTTCTGGGACACCAAGTCTCCAAAAAAAATTAGATGTCAGCTGCATGCAAAGAAAGTTTTTAGATGTAACCACACCTGAAACTTGCTAGATACAACTGAACTGTTTTATGATCAGATAAAATTTAGCCGGTCTAAACAGTTATAATTATTACTATTACTTAAACCATAATTATCAGTAGCTACGTGGTTTCCAGGTATATGGTTTAATCTCACTTTGAATTAAAATAGTCTGGAATTCAGCCTCAATTTGGTGCAGTCAATTTCATAACCCAACAACTCTCTGATTCCTCATGAGAAAAGTACAGTATAAACACGGGTTCAAATTTGGAGGGAAGGTCACACCTCATTGGTTAAAGAGCTGGAGTCCCAGTTGGATGAGAAGCCAGGAGCGGTGGTCTTGTCCGTAGGTTGTGGTGGCCTCTTTAATCAAGTTGTTGAAGGTCTCTGCTGTGGTGGTTCCCATCTATGAAGTTAGTGGGTGAACACACTGTCTACTCAGAGTTTCAAGTTTCAACTTTCAAGTTTCAAGTTTCATTGTCATATACAGATAACAATGCATCATTAATCATAATGAAATTCCTTGTCTCACATTCCCCTCCAACTTTACATAAACATAAGTAGGTAGATAAGCAAAAAAAAGTACTACAAGAAATAGAAAAACTAGAAAGTAAGTATAATAATAAGATAAAATAATAATTTAAAAGACCACCCTCTGCAGAACTTTGTGGTCCAGAATACTCTAGATGGTGCATCTGTAGAAGTTTGTGAGTATTCTGAAGTCTACGCCAACCGTTCTAAGGCACCGTAGAAAGATGAGGTGTGATCACGAAAGCAGATCTTCGCTGATGTCGATGCTTAGATCCTCGCTGATGTCGATGCCCAGGAATCTGAAGCAGCTGACTCTCTCCGCCTCTGCTCCCTCGATGTAGATGGGACTGTGGTCTGCTCCCTGCAGTCTCCTGCAGTCCATGATGAGCACCTTGGTTTTGCTAACGTTGAGCAGCAGGTTGCGGCACCATGATGTCAGGGCTCTCACCTCTGCCCTGTATGCCGACTCATCTCCATGAGAAATGCAGCTGATGATGGTGGTGTCGTCTGCAAATTTGATGATGGTGTTGGAGCTGTGTGTTGCCGTGCAGCCGTGGGTGAACAGGGTGTACCGCAAGGGGCTAAGCACGCATCCCTTTGGGGCACTGGTGCTGAGAGTCAGTGTGGAGTGAAGGTGATGTTGCCGATCCGAATCACCTGAGGTCTGTCTGTCAGGAAGTCCAGGATCCAGCTGCACAGGGAGGAACTGATATGCAAGTCACGGAGCTTCATGGTGAGTCTGGATGGTATGATGGAGTCGATGAACAGCAACAGTATGTGTTTTTCTGGTCCAGGTGGGAGAGCGCAGAGTGAAGTGCAATTGCTATTGCATTGTCTGTAGATCTGTTAGGCCTATAGGCAAACTGGAGAGGATCAAATGAAGCAGGGAGTAAAGAGGTGATGTAAGCTTTGACTATGCGCTAAAAACACTTCATGGCAATGGAGGTGAGTGTTACTGGGCGATAGTCATTTAAGGAGCTCACATTAGCTTTCTTCAGTACAGGAATGATGGTGGTCCTCTTGAAACATGTTGGGACAGCAGACTGGAGCAGAGAAAGGTTAAAAATGTCTGTCAAGACAGCTCGTGGGTGCATGCTTTGAGAGCACAACCTGGGATATTGTCCGGTCCAGGAGCTTTCAGTGTGTTTACTTTCCTGAAGTATTTATACACGTTTGCCAGAGATATCTGAAGAGGGCATCTGTCCTCTTCCAGCAACAGCTCCTGAAGTAGGGGTCTTTCAAAGCGTGCATAGAAGGTGTACAGCTCCTCAGATAGAGAAGCAGTTGCCTCCCCCACGCTCCAGCTCTTTCCCTTGTAGCTGGTCACAGATTAGGAAGCATTTCATAGGTTAGACGTAAAGCACACAGTAGTTCTCTTGCTATGATTTTTTTTTAATATGTTCCCTTAATTCTCCATTTTGGTTGTGTAAATGTTCTTTCTGAACATTCCTAGAAAACTGAAACTGTCCAGTGTTCTTAATGTTCCCATAATGGTTTCTGAAAATGTCTGAAGTTTGTAGACTGTCCCTTGAATGTTATGTCAATGAATGTAATGTAGTGACAATGTAACATTCAAATGTTCACTCAGCATTTTCCCAGGGCAGGGAGTAAGATAGTTAACCAATGGTGGATGCACAGAAAATGTGTTGATGGGTTGCAGCTAAAGTAGAATCGGAAAATTCTAACTTTGGCTTGACAAGTGCTTACCACTGTGCAGGAGGTGAGTTTGCATCTCAGCGAGGGCCTCATGATCCATTACAGCACAATTTGTATCACTCACAACATTTTAATATAATTTATACACAAAATACAATGGTTATTGCTATTATAACATTGACTGAGGCAGTACCAATGTAAAGGATCTCAGAAAGGATTTTGTGTCCAGCAGGTGGTACCTGCATGTTCCACCTGCAAAGTAAACATCAGGGTTGTTGGAGTTAGTATGGTGCTGCACAGAAAGATTGATGTTTTCTTTTTGACTTATGTGAGCATCACCATCACAATGACATAAAATCACCAATCAGCCAGAACATAAAAACCACCTTTCTAATGTTGTGCAACCAGCACAAGACATCTGCTGGTTTGCTATGGTATTTGGCACCAAAACATTAGCAGCAGATCCTAATGTTGTCATGGGGGCAGCTGATGGCCTAGTAGTTAGGGATTATAAGGTCATGGGTTCAAATCACAGGGCTGCCACTGAGGTACCCTTGAGTAAGGTAAGATCCCCACACAATGCTCCCTGGCCGTTGTATTGTTGGGTTAAATGCAGAGAGCAAATTTCACAATGTTCACAGTGTTCTGTGCTGCGTTCACATGTGACAAATGGCGACTTTACACTTACTTAAGTTGTGAGATGGGGCCTACGTGGATCAGACTAGTTTGTGCAGCACACCCTATCTACAGATCAGATTGAGATGTGGGGAATTTTCACATTCAATTTCTGTTCCTTTGAAGGAATGCAAATGTAAGAGGTGCTGCCTGTAAAACCGTTCGGTTTGATGGCTTTCTTCATAGCTCCTCCAGCAACTGCACCGCTCATTTTGGCCAAACATTTCTTTAAACTTGGTCAGAAATGCACAATTTCATCATGTGGCCAAAAGAGCATCATGTATTCATCTATAGAATTACTAACCAAAAAAAAATCTATTTTACTATCTGTAATAAATGTATTAACAGTTATTGTTCATCTTACATTCGTTAACATTTCACTGTCCTTCTTGGGAAATGTTGTATTTGTTCAGGAAATAAAATTTTACATTAATTATTCAAATCGTTTGTGCCTGTAAAGTTATGTCTGAGCAAATTACTTTAAACATGAAGTATATTTAATTTTATGCATGTGTCACGTCCGGTCCGTCTCGGTCGACCCGACGAGGAGCCCGTCGACCGAGTATTAAATCCATGCGGCCCTGGACACAAGGATGCAGGTTTTGTATGTGTATGTGTGTGTGTAGTTCCTCCGGGCGTGACAGCCAGTTCAAGCAGGAGCCCTGCTGAGTGGCTGTCAGGCAAGGAGGAACGCTTTCACCTGTGTTGAGTTTACTTAACGACCACTCATTGTGGCAATGAGTGGTTCTGCTTTGTGATTGGTTGATTACGTGTCTGTGTCTCTGTAAAGCCCCGCTGGTCCATGCAGTTAGTGCTTGGACACCGATATTCTCCCATGAGTATTGCTATGCATGTTTGGGGTTTTGTTTAGTTCTTGTTTCTGTGTGTTTGTGCCTGTGATTTGTTACAGTCGAGCTGAAAGCCTCTGAACCAACTGAGGTGCTTCACCACTAAGGACTGGTCCTCTGGTGGCAGGAGAGGATCTCTCATACTCGAGCCACGCTCGGGCTGAATTGGAAGAGCGCCATTTGGGCTTGTGCTGGACTGTTTCTATGTGCACGCTCTGGTGAAAGTCCTCACTCACACGGTGGACTCCTGCAAAGACAGAGTGTGCTCTCTTCTCATCATCGCTCTCCTAGTGGCAGCAGGAGAGCTTTCGAGTCACGGACATCGCTCTGGCACAAAGCCATCAAGCCACGGACTTCTCCTTTGTTTGGTCTTCGGACTTGTACCGCTCCGCTGTGGTTCTAGCGGAACCCTAAGGGCTGGATTGGCCCGATAAACAGTATACCAGCCGAGTAGCCGTGTTTACCCCTTCCCCTTCGGTGCAGTGTTGCGTTGTGTGCTGGTTCTGTTTTGTTATCCTTGTAAGGGCTCTGTTATGTTTGAGCTAAGCTAATTGCTAAGGTACAGCCAAGCTGGCTGCTCTGTTATGGGTTATGTTCTCAGTTATGTTTAGGAGCTAGGCTACATGCTAAGCTAGGCTAAGCTAATGGCTAAGATAAGTGCTAATGCTAACGGTTCAGCTAAAGGTTACATCACAGGTTAAAGGTCAAGGCTAAGCTTAAGCTAAGCTAACGGCTAAGCTAAGCTAACGGCTAGCGGCTAGGCTAAGGTGTTAGCCTTTTGTTTGGAGTTCCTATCCTGTTTGAAACCAACGTTTTCCCCTGTGTTCAATTCATTAAAGAAGTTCTGTTACACGAATCCTCCTGTAAGCCATCCTCCCTCTGTACCCTGACATGACAGCGTGGAATTATACAAAATGCTTTAAATTCCCACTTACCATTGCAGGCCAATAGGCCCACTTGCCTATTCCTATGGCCTATTCCCTGGGGCCTTGCCCACTTACACCTAAATTGTATTTAGTTTGTGGTGTATGTAAAACACTGTATTGTTTATAAAACTTTTCATGTTTACAAATATTGAAGTGCACCCACATGGAATATTGGAAAAAGTCTACAAAGTCAAAGACTCTGTTTTGTCTGAAAAACATGGCCAAGCTGGCCACAGTGGATTTGACTGTTAAGGAGTTTTTCTTTTCCTATTCTACTCACTCTTATCAGCCATCATTGATACTATAAACTTGGGACTTCAATAAAACTAACTTGTATATGCCTCTTTCTCACCTCCAAAGCATGACATCCACAAGCTCGTCAGGGCCCATTGTGTGGGGTAATTTGTTCAAGGGTACCGTCCGATCACAGGGGCCACAAGCTTAAAAGTTTAACTTTTCACACATTTTGACAAGTTTTAATTAAGATCAGAAAAAAGTCAATAGCAACGATCATTAAATGAAGTCCATCATCTGCCACTTATCCGGGTCTGGGTCGCGGGGTTTGCAACCTCAGCAGACATGCCAAGACCTCCCTCTCCCCAGCCACCTCTACCAGCTCACCGAGGCGTTCTCAGGTCAGCCGAGAAATAAAATCCCTCCAGCGTGTCCTGGGCATGCCCAGAAAACCTTTGGACAAGGAGAAACAGCAGCTCTACTCGGAGTTCCTCCCGAATCTCCGCATTTCTCATCTTTTAAGGGAGAACCCAGCCAGGCTGTGGAGAAATTGAGAGCAGAACTGCAGACACCGCCCCAATCTGTCTGTCCAATTCCTGATCCCCTTTACCCTCACTCATGAACAAGACCCCGAGACACTTGAACAGAACCACTTGAGGCAGAAACTCCCCCCTCACCTGAAGTGTGCAATCCATCCATTTCCGGGTTAGTACCAATGTCTGTCTGACTTCCAGCAATACGAACCAGACTCCTGCTCCTCTCCTCTAAGTAGAGAGCCCTGAAGCCCATACTCCCGGAGCACCCCCCCCACACAGCACCATGAGGGACACGGTCGTAGGCCTTCTCCAGGTCCACAAAACACATGTAGACCAGTTGGGCAAACTCCCATGCACCCTTGCAAGGGTGAAGAGCTGGTCCAGTCTTCCGCGACCCAGGTCAAATACTGCATTGTTCCTCTTGAATCTGAGGTTCGACTATCGACTGGCCTCTCTTCTCCAGCATAGACTTTCCCAGGGAAGCTGAGAAGTGTGATTCCCCAATAATTGGAGCACACTCTCCAGTCCCCTTTTTTGCCAGTCCAGAGGCACTGTCCCTGACCTCCACGCAATGTTGAACAGGCGGGTCAACCAAGACATCCAGGGCGAAACTACTTAGCTACCACCTCCTACACCAAAGTAACCTCCTAGCAGCACCCTAGGAACAACGTTGTACGCTATAGCAACCATCTAGAAACTCCCTTACAACTACCTCCTTCACACAGAAGCTGCCCAAAAACTACATAGAAACCACCACCTTCGCCATAGCAACTGCATAGAATTTACTTTGCAACCACCTCCTACACAAGCAACTGCCTTAGCAACCAACTCCGACACCGTAGCAACATTTTGACAACAATGACAATCTCCTTTGTAACGCCTCCTACATCACAGCAACTACCTAGAAACTACTTAGCAACCATCTCCTACACCATAGTAACTGCCTTGAAACTACTTAGTAACCACGTCCTACACCGTACCAACCACCTAGGTACACAGTTGCAACCACCTTGTACAACATAACAACCACCAAGAAACTTCCTAGCAACCATCTCCTACACCATAGCGATCTGCCTACATACTACTTTGCAACCATCTCTCACACCACAGCAACCACGTAGAACCTCCATAGCAACCATCTCCTACACCACAGCAATTGCCCAGAAACTACTTAGCAACCACCTCCTGTACCATAGCAACCACCTACCAATACCCTAACAACCACTTTGTTTACCTTACCAAGCACCTAGACATGAGCCTTCAACAATTAGTGGCAATGGAGATGATACAGGGACGGATGAAAGGCAAGCAAAAGAGGAGTGTGGGTCATTCCTGATATCCTTGTATGTCACACTGAGGTACCATTTGAAATTTTGTGGATGCATGGTGAAGTATTAATGAGCAGAAATCCATTCATTTAAATGTGACCAAAATGTAATGGATGTGTACTGAAGAGAAAGGGATGAATGAAAAGAAAGGAAAAGATGATTCCAGGGCTTTGGATGAGGGGATGGACATGTGGGAGGATGTGGCCTCCCACATGTGAAGTTTCACATTGAAGTTTCACATTGTTTGTTCAATGTATGGAGACTGACAGCTTCATCTCCTGAAACTGCATTTATTTGAATTGGGTGAAAAACAAATGGATGTAAATGGGGGAAAAGGGATGAGCGACAGGCAAGGAAAAGATTAGTGCTGGTCATAACCGACCATGTGTGTGTGTCGGGGGAATTGGCCTGAGGCATCACATGAAGTTTTGGATAAAGCGTTTCCGAACAGTACGATCTGAAAGTTGAGCTCCATTTATCCTCTATGGTCTGGTTTCTCAAAATATAGGCCATGGACCGGTACCGGTCCATGACAGGGTTCATGCGTTATCCATGGAGCTATTCTTCTGCACCAGTCAAAGTTGTTGCTACCTAGCGTAGTTTTTTCACTCTGGCTGATGAGGGTGTGGAGCTGGGGCAGGTGCCCACAGTGATCAAACACCTTACAGAAACACTGCATCATTTCGAACCGTACTTCCCTCAACATCCCATCTCACGGACAAGCGATGGGTATGAGACAAACTTCTGGAGCTCTCATGCCAAACTGGTCTACAGTCGACCGGCTGTCTCTGTCCGAACTCTGGCTCTCATGCTGCAACTGGAGGGGCATTTACGAAGAAATGATGAGCAAATATATGTTTTAAAAGCAAGTACATATTCATATAAGCTTAAAAAATTGATGAGGCCCAAAATCTCCTTCGCGCCCTCAGTATGACCTGTATCATCTTCAGTAAAGAAGATGATTTCATAAAAAGCCCCCACTCAATAGAGGTCATTGTATGTATTCATGGAGAATCCCCCAACGGTCCTGGGCAAAGCCCAGATGGCCTGGTCAAGAGAAAAGACCATTGTTGACTTGAATAGGAGCCATGATATATATTTCTGGCTTTGGAAAGCCCGTAAAATCACAAAATCCCAGAACCATAGTATACCATTGTTTCGTTGACCTTCG
>JBBPCZ010115396.1:0-10545 GCA_037974445.1 Brycinus macrolepidotus
GAACTGAGTGATACTTTTCTTTCTTCATGATCAACACAAAGTGAACGTCAGTCACTAAAGACAGACCTGATGTGTCTTTTTAAAACCAATAGTTTGAGCCTTCGTGGCTAAATAATCTGTAACTACTGAAAACCAGTCAGTTACATTTGTTATAAGTATTTCTAATTTTTCTTGTAATAAAATTTTGAAAAAGCCATTTATAATCTTTTTTTTTTTTTTTTTAAATCTGAGGGTGGGCCCAGCTCAGTAGCATCAATACAGATCCTATTTTAAAATGCATCTAAAGTACAAATGAATTATTAAAAATATGCTACTTCTTTTTGAGACTGCCACTGCTGCTCAACTTTTCGACACTGTTTGTTCTTTATTTTAGATGCTAAAAAGTGAAATTTCAGTGAGTTAGTCTGATGTTTTGAAGATTAAAGCTTCTTGTCCACTCTGAGAGCTGCGTGTTTAGTTCATCCTCCTTCTTTGTCGCTAGCAGTAGTGGAAATCTTTCTCCAAAGTGTCTGCTAGTTTCGTCTCTAATGGAGAAGGTTTCTAAGTTAGAGGAGCGGATACGGACTGTAATCAGGCTCATCAGAGTCAGGCTCGTTGCTAGCAACTCTGAGTGCCTCTGGGGAGACAGTATGCCCTCAACTCCGGCTATAGAGCCCCAGCAACAGGGCATAACTGTTAAGTTCTCACCACTCTCCCCCTCCTATATTCGTGTGTCAAACAGGTTTGCCCAGCTCAAAGAAGTGCCCGAGGAGAAGACTGGTAAAAGTGCTCTGGTTAAAGGTGATTCAGTTATTCAACTGTTATCTAGCCACAGATTCAAGTTTCAGGATTCTTTCTGTCACATAAACACTTATACAAACACAAGGTGTGTCATGTGTCAATGGAACATCCATGAGACCGTGCAACATGGTTCGAAAAATTTAAATAAATTAAATTTCAATAAATAAATGAATGAATGAATAAATAAAAGCAAAAATTAACAGCTAAAATCTAGTATGTACTATAAAGTGCAGTATGCTGATTTACTGTATATTGATGAAGACAGCAGACGAGATACGGTCAGAGGTTAGAGGTTCAGTTTCTGTTCAGTAATGAACAGTTAAAAGTTGTGGTGGTGTGTTCTGGGTAAAGAGTCTTATGGCCTGAGGACAGAAGTTCATCCTGAGCCTCTTTGTTTTGGCCATAATACTCCTGTAGCTCAAACAGACAGTTACTGGGGTGAGACGAGGCTCTGATGATCCTAGCTGCTCTGTACCTCCAACTCCTGGTATAGATGTCTGCAGAGACAGTAGAGCTGATCTGGTGCAGCGTTCCACCACCTGGATCACTCTATGTAGTCCCTTAATGTCCTGGTGCACTGTTGTTCTCAGACCAGAACATAATATGAGTGAGGACACTTCCTACAGCACCAGAGTCAAAAGTTCTTAGGATCACTGGAGAGACCGGAAACTTCTTCAGCTGTCTCAGGTGGTAAAGACGCTGCTTTGCCGTTTTGGGCCGGGCTTGAATATGTTCAGTCCATGTCAGATCCTCAGAGATGTGAATACCCCGATATTTTAAGCTGCTCACCCTCTCCACTGCAGTCCCGTTGACATTGAGGGGGGTTTAGGACCACTGCTGTCTCCTACTGAAATCTACCACCAGATCCTTGGCTTTGCTGACATTCAGTTGGAGGCAGTTAACCTGACACCACATCATCAGGTTCTCCACCTCTTCCACGTATGCTGTCTTATCGTTGCTGGAGATGAGGCCCAGTGCTACTGTGTAATCAGCAAATTTTAAGATGAAGTTGAATGTGTGTGTGGGCACACAGCCATGTGTGTAGAGGGTGTAGAGCAGAGGGCTGAGTACATAGCCTTGTGGAGCTCTTGTATCGATCGGGATGGTGCTGGAGACACAGCCAGCAACTCTAACCACCTGTGGTCTGCGTGTGAGGAAGCTGAAAATCCAGACACAAAGGTGGCTGTTCAGTCCCAGGTGTCTCAGTATGATAGGATAGTGATTCTTGTAGGGGTTAGTGACATTCGTCTGTGGCAGTCAGAAGTTACTAAGAATAACAGAGGTGTGTAAATTAGCCCAGACAATGTCCAATGGATGCAACATGCTCTAGCTCCAACCCATTGCGGCGTGGGCCTGAAGCCTACAGCAGGCTTCGGGCGCTGAACTGCTGAATGTCCAAGTGGTACTCTAAAAACAACATGGGTTTGATTGACAACTGGTCCACGTTTGAGGGCAAGCCGGGTCCCTTGGCTCGGGACGGTATCCAACCCTTTTGGGAGAGTGTTGTTCTCATTTCTTGCAGCCAAGACCAGGCAGCAGGCAGACTAGCTAAACCGACCGTCTGCTAGTTGCCTTCAGTCACCACAAAGGTTCCACTCTATCAAGACCATGTCTGTCCCCCAAACCAAACGGAAAAGTAAAAACCCCAAAAGACTGCATCAACCTCTCTCAAACAACCAGCAAAAACAGCACCTTAATTCTAAAGCTGGGACTGCTTAAGATAAGATCGCCTCCTCCTAAAGCTGTTGCTGTAGGTAAAATAATCACTGATCAGAATTTTGACATCTTATGTCTTACAGAGACCCAGATTAGACCTGACAAGTTTGCTGCGCTAAATGAGGCCACGCCCACAGGCTGTACTACGTAAACAATCCCAGACATTGTGTGGGGTGGGAGGCACAGCAACCGCTCACAGAAGTTCCCTAGTTACTAATCAGGAAACAGGTTTTACCTTCACTTCTTTTGAAATTCTTTTTCTTAACATAACTAAACTAAATACAAATAAGAGCTCTTTTTCTCTAATTACTGTCTATAGGCCACCAGGGCCTTATACAGAGTTCTTACAAAGAATTTAGTTGTTTCCTAGTAAACCTAGCTGTACACAGTGATAAAGTAATACTTTTCAGAGATTTTAATATGCACTCTGAAAAATAATACAATCCACTGAAATCTGCATTTGCTTAAATTCTAGATACTGCAGGTTTTACTCAAAATGTAACAGGGTCTACTCACGTTTGCGGTCAGTTATTAAACCTCTGTTAAAGAAATCAAATCTTGATCCAAGCGAGCTCTCAAATTACAGACCTATTTCTACCATTTTCATCTAAGATACTACAAAAAGTCATGTCCCAACAGTTATTTTCACTTCTGCATAAGAATCGCTTAAATGAAAAATTCTGAACTGAAGACTCAACACAGCACCGAAACAGCCCTAGTAAAGACAGTAAATATTTTACTGTCTGCTGACAAAGGCTACGTAACATAGCTGGTTTTGCTCAACCTTAATGCAGCATTCGAAACCACAGGCCACTCTATCTACAAGATAGACTGAAAAACCTGGTCGGGGTCACAGGAACAGCCTTATCCTGGTTTAGGTCAGTTTCCAGTATGTAAGTGTTAATGTGGAATCATCAGAGCACACCAAAGTAAAATACGGAGTCCCGCATGGTTCTGTCTTAGGACCTCTTTTATTTACATTGTACATGCGGGCATTGGGTATGATTATCTGAAAACATCTGCTATGCAGATGACACAAATGTATATACAGGATGGGCCACAGGTAAGTAGCCCGCCTCCAATACCGCTGCCATGCTAAATTGAAATTATTGGAATACGATTCCGAAATACCCCATCGGCTGGGGAAACGCCGGAGCCGGGGAACGTCAGGGGTTGCTGACTTGTGGGTAAATGAATAAAAACAATCCACTTGCTCGTTCATCTTGTCATACTATCGCCAGAGGCAGGCTACTTATCCGAGACCCACCCTGTATTAGGCAGCCCAGATGATAAACATAGATTAAATAAGATTGAGGATTGGGTAAAGGATATGAAAGACTGGACGTCACATAACTTTCTCCTACTCAACTCAGAAAAAACAGGGGTTTAACCTGCTAATAAGATGCTCTTGCTACAAACCTCCATGCTCACTTAGATCTTTAATTGCTGGCTATCAACTAGTCCCCAGAATTAGGAGAGCTACAGCAAGGGGGAAGAGTCTTTTCATATGAAGCCCCCAGCTTTGGAATAAACTTCCAGGTAATGTTCAAGACTCTCAGTTTTAAGTCTGGGCTGAAAACCTACTTGTTTAGTCAGGCTTTCTGTAATTAACATTTCCTGTTAGACACTGTGCAGTGCCGGAGAGGTTCTGGGCATAGAGAATTCAAGTAAACTGGGATGCTGATGCAGTAGTCCCACCACTCCTCACGTTCACTCATCTGTCTAGCCTGGTCGACCATTTTGGGGCTCCAAGTCATAACCCCATCCCCGATCGGCCATCACTGGGCTCCCTTGCCCAAGTGTCCTAGACTGGTTTGGCTGCTTTGGCCTGCCGCGTGCACGCCTACTCACCCATTCCAGGGCGATTGCTGCTCAAAGCTCCAGCGGAGATTGTTGCTCCTGTTGCTGTGGACTGAAGACTCTCAAACTACTCCTCACACTGAGTCCAACAAAAACTACCACTACTGACTCTAACTGTACCTACCTTGTTAGCTATAGAATGTCAGCTGTTCAGCAGTAATTAAGTCTGTATGTGAAAGCCTCTTATTGTTAGTTATCTCCACAGGGTCATCTCTTTTGTTCTCCCTCACTCTCTGGGTCGACCAGAGGAGGACGGGTTCCCCTTTGGAGTTTTGGTTCCTCCCATGGTTACTTCCTCCAGGTTTAGGGAGTTTTTAAGTGCTTCTGTTGCTTTTGGCTTCCTCACTAGGGGCTCAGACCTGGATTTTGTAAAGCTGCTTTGTGACAAAATCAGTTGTAAATCTAAATAAAACTGAATTTAATGACATTTTTCCGTCACTGTGCTGCAAAATGTGTGTGTGCTTGAGTTATGCAAGTATACTTAAACGTGTCTTTTTCTGAGCCAAAGGAAGTACTTGGTGAGATAGAGATGACGTGCTAGTGACAGAGCGGTACTCATGTTGAATACCACAACTTTCCTCAGGATATTTCTTGCTTGGGGAGGAATGAAAGAGCACAGTCACTCCCATAAGCAATCAGAGTGGGTGCAGCAACATCAAAAATCCTCATGGAGGTCAGACTGGGTGATCAAGAGAGAGAAATTGTAGGAGCAAAGAAGGACAGAAAGAAAAGAAAAAAGGATCAATCTGTCCGAGTCCTCAAAAAACCTCACGGGAGAAACCTGTGAGCTTTCTTGACCAAGGCCATTTGTCTTCATTTTCATTACTATGTCAGTGCTGGAAAGTCCTAAAATAAAGAGCTAAAAAGGTGCAGCAGTGTAACTAAACTCTGAGTTGAGACTGGATTTCTCTGAGACTGGAAACCCCTGAAATGCAATTTTCCATTTACATCGTTTACTTTTCAAACACCTTTATTTTATAATCAAGATTTTTTCCTTTAAAAGTATCTGGAGAAGAATCTGAAAACTTTCACTTTTGAAGCGGTTGACGGCAGGGGAAGAAAAAAACGAAAGAATGTGTGTGTGTGTGTGTATGTGTGTGTGTGTACACATATGTACCTGAGACAACACTCAGCCCTGGAGTGCTGGGTCGGGAGCTGACCTCTCTGACTTCAGTATCATCTGAAGTGCTGCCCACCCCTGAGCAGCTTTCCAACTCCTGCAAACGTTCTTCCTGCTTTAAATCTGCAGTTTCTGGGAAACATATCACAAACACAGTACTGTGAGGTTTACACACATATGCACAAAGAGACTCCTGAAAGTTTCTCATTTATTTAAATGTAGTAGTCCATTTCAGATTCACGGTGGAAACAGTTCGGAGGAGTCTGGTCTACCTTTAGCAGGCCTTATGTAGATGGAAAACAAATCTGTACTGTCTGTACATATGACTTCATACTCCAGGGCTACGGGAGCTCCTTTCATATCATATGTATACCCCATCCTGATCCATTTAATGTGATTGTGATATTGTGTCAAAATGATAACTGAAATGTCAAGACACTTTTATGTTGAAAAATGACGATATTCAAATGTAAAGAAACAGTGCCAGGGGTCTTCACCATTTCATATGTCCACATTTAACATTGATATATCATAAGAAGTAAACCCAGTGTATACACCGATCAGACAGATATGGTCTAATACTCCATTGAGTCTCTCCCATCTCTGACCTGTCGAGGCACTGGAATTCAGCAGATCCTTTATGTCTTGTCATTTGTGAGGTGGAGCCTCCACAGGTCAGACTCCCTTGTCTATAACATTTCACAGACACTTAAATGGACTAAGATCTGGGGAATTTGGAAGCCAAGTCAACACTGAAAGAGGGCACTGCCATTAGGGAATATTGTTGCCAGTAAGGGGTGTTCCTGGTCTACAATAATGTTTAGATACAATGGTGCTTGAAAGAGAACCCCTCATGACTCTATATTTTTGCATAAATATGACTTAAAATATCATCAGATTTTCACACAAGTCCTCAAAAAAGATAAAGAGAAAGCAATTAAACAAAAACATATATTACACTTGGTAATTTATTTAGGAAAATAAACAAATGTACATATCCATGAGTAGCAAAAGTATGTGAACCCTGAGGATTAGCAGTTTCAGAGACAGGCAGGTCCAGAGCACAATGCCCATGCAAGCCGAGGCTGCTGAGGCTCCGCAGGAGACCTAGCCACTTCTTGATGAATGAACTGTCTACCCTCTCCAGCTTTTCAATTTTGGAGATGGGGACCTCATAAACTGTTAGAGGTCACATCACCAAGGGGAGCAATCCGAACTGCAGACTTCACAGCTTCAATTTAGAAGGCAGTGATGTCTTTGTCTATACTGGCAAGGCCTTCGATGGTTTATTTCCTTAGTTGGTCACACTGGTCTGAGTCTTTAAGAGTCCCATACTACAACCACCCTAGGCTCCTGACTGGCATCTCCAAAACTATGGGGATTGGTCTTTCATCGACGGGTAATCTCTGGTCCATGAATTTTCCCCTGACGAAGGATATGTTCCTGGATTTGCTGGGTTTAACTTCATCCTTGCCCATGCCATGTTGGCATGCAGCTTTCCCAGCAGATGCTTGGTATATGCAACAGTTGAGGGCAGGGTGGGGATGTCATCCACGTAGGCACAAACATCAGGTAGTTGCTATCCAGACTGCAGACACTCTCCTCCTACAACCCATTTTGAAGCTTGACTGATTGCTTCCATTAACATGGTGAACGTCAGTGGGGAGATGGTGCACCCTGCAATTATTCCCACTCCCAGTTTTGAATTTCCATGATGTGTACTCGGTACACAAAATTTTGAAATACAAAACTGCAAATCTTGGAAGCAGTTTCTGACCAGGTTTGTGATGGTCTGCGGCACAGGAAAGAATTCAAAGTCTGTCCAGAGGAGAGCATGGAGGACGGATCCAAAAGCATTGGCTAGATCCAGGATTAAGATATGTAGAGCTCTTCCTTCCTGCTAAATCACGCTTGTGTGTTCTTAACATCCCAAAACAGCCCAGTAAAGTGGCTTTCTGTCCTGGTGTCTCAATCAAGGTGTTTTGTTTTAGGTAGCTTGTTATCCTTTGAGCAACAATGCTAAAAAGTATCTTACCTTCAAGAGATTGACTTGTCAGAACTGGCTGACGCTCAAGGAGTGGTTGACCAACAATAATCACTCCAAAAGGACGTATAATAGTGTGAAAGGTCTCAAAGGAACCCAAGATAACTTCTAAGCAACTAAAGGTCTCTCTTCCATTGGCTAATGTTAACATTCAGGGGTCCACTATTAGGAGAACAATGAACGACAATGGTGTGTATGGAACATGCTCTCCAAAAAGACCATTGCTAGCCATCTACGGTTTGCTAAAGATCGCATGGACAAGCCAGGATGCTACTGGGAAAATGTTTTAAGAACAGACGAGACAAAGAACGAACTTTTTGGTTTAAATGAGAAGCACTGTGTTTGGATAAGAAAAACAGTGGATTAAAGGATAAGAACCTTAACCCATCTGTGAATCATGATGCTGGTATCATGTTTGGGCCCGATTTCCTGCATCTGAGCCAGTATGGCTTGCCATAGTTGATGGAATAATGAATTCTGTTTTATATCAGTAAATTATAAAGGAAAATATCAGGACATCTGTCCATGAATCTCAAGAGAAAGTGGGTCATTGATCAAGACAAGAAGAAGTCCACAAGTCACTCTATCAAAGAACGGCTAAAGAAGAATAAAGTTAATGTTTGAAAATAGCAGCCAAGTCAAAATCTTGCCCTTAACCGAACAGAAATGTTGTGGAAAGACCTAAAGTGAGCAGTTTGTGTGAGTAACCCCACCCAACATAGCAGAGCTGAAGCTGTTCTGTAAGGATGACTGGGCTAAAATCCTTCCAAGCCGATATGCAGCTCTCATCAACAGTTACTGGAAAAGTCCACATACTTACGCCACTCACAAATATGTAATACTGGATTATTATCCTCTATTGGGTCAATTGTTTACTTGGGTTCTCTTTACCTGCTTTTTAGGAAAATCTAATGATGTTTAAGTACATATTAATTCATAAATACAGGACATTCTAAAGGGTTCACAAACTTTCAAGCACAACTGTACGCGGCATGTGTCCAAGTGGCATCCACATGAATGGCATGGCCCAGGGTTTTCCAACACAGCAGCACAAAAAACATCACACTGCCTCCGCTGGCATGCCTTTCTTCCAATAGTGCATCCAGGTGAGCGACACACACACCTGGCCGTCCACCTGGCCAGTTTCCTCTACTGCTCCACGGTCCAGTTCAGATGCTCAGATGTTTTATTATAGCAAGAATTAACGTTTTCAGTTATTTGTGCTGCAGTAGCTCTTCTGGGAGATCAGACTAGCCTTTGCTCCCCATGTGCATCAGTGAGCTTTGGGTGTCCATGACCCTGTTAATGGTTCACCAACATTCTTTGTTCATCACCACTTCACAAAGCAAATTTTTTTAGTTAACCCAAAGCCCTAATACGAGGATTGCCCAATAGGAACATCTCTCAGCTCCTTTCTCAAGTTCTCTAGGACAAACTTGACTTTGGGTTTTAGTTATCATGCTAAACTGAGAAATCCTGCTTTGAGACATCCTGCCCAGTCACCCTAGACCTAGTTATAATCACCTTCTTACCTAGGGTCAAAATTATTGGCACCCCTGAGTTATAAGGACAAAATTCAGAATAGTTAAAAAAAATAATAATAAACGCAAATTATCCAATTCTGCATAATCTGAATATTTCACAAAGTGTCTAAAGTTAACAACAATGAACAATGATGAAAAAAAAAGTATTTGATACAGACAGAAAATGTATTCATGACCGGCACCCTTTTGATTAATTAAAATAAGTTTCTCAAACAAATTGAAACAATAAGATTCACATGTGCTTTTTTCCCCAGTGTTCACATGACCTGAATTAATCATTGAACAATTTTACTGTGTTAAAGGGGGCTGATCGTTTCCAGTTTCTTTTTCACAATGGCAAAGATGGGAGCTGTCTGAAATGCTATTATTAAAAAAAACTTAATTAAAAGGGTACAAGGCCACAGACAAAGATCTTCAAATACCTGTTCCAGCAATTTGTAATGTTATCAAGATGTTTCACAATCAAAAAACTTTTAAAGATGCTTCTAGGATGAGGCGCTCAGAAGGAAATCAATGAGAGAAGTCTGCAAAAGCCAGTGTGAATTGTGGGGGGGGGGGGGGAAATTCCCATCTCCAGAACGTAAGGTTGATCTGGAGTGCTACACATTAACACATACTAAGTAGCGCTCCATCGGCAAAGGTCAAGGACTAATTTTCGCGAAAGCTCTCACAGATAAGCCCCAGTCTTTCTGGGATAATGTGTTCTGGACATTATGCCAGATAGAGCTCTTTGAGGACGAGCGCGTCAGTTTGTTTTCAGGCAATGAAATCAAGCCTATAAAGAAAAGAGCACCCTACCTACAGTAAAACATGGTGGACGTTCTAACATGGGGTTGGGGCTGCTTTGCTGCCTCTGGTACTGTAGGCACTTAATGTATCAAAGGAATAATGAAATCTGAGGATTACCAAGGAATTTCAGAGCAAAATGTGATACCCAGTATCAGAAAACTAAGTCTGAGGTGAAGGTCGGAAGTCTTTCAGGAGGACAATCATCCAAAGACCACATCCAGCAGAACAGGAGAATGGTTAAAATGGAAAGCTTTTTAAACTGTCCAGTAATTAGTCCTGACCTGAATCCCTTTTAAAACCTTTGGAGAGAGCTGAAATCTGCCATTCAAAAAGGACGCCTAAAAACTTAAAAGAGCTTGAATGCATAACAGTGGAGGAGCGGCAGAAACTACCAGCAGACTCTTGCAAGAAGCTTTTGGATTGTTACGAGAAATGGGGCACATTTTGTGGTGGTAATATTTCACTATTATGTGAGTGTGTTTTTTGTTCAGTAACCTGTGTTTTATTAAATATATTCTGATTATACTAAACTGATTCATTTGCATGTGTTTTTGAAGGTTTTCTAAATTCTGTACTAACAATTCAGGGGTGCTAATAATTCTAAGCAGGATTGTGTGAGTGTACACACACACACACACACACACACACACACACACACACACACACACACACACACACACACACACACACAC
>JBBPCZ010115407.1:0-10543 GCA_037974445.1 Brycinus macrolepidotus
TCTGTCCTTATTGCTTCTTTCCTGAGAAGAGAGAACAGCCTTGGCCTTGTTTAACACACACACACACACACACACACACACACACACACACACACACTCACTCTCTTTCTCCTTCACTCTCTGACACACACACACACACACACACACACACTCCATCAGCCGGGAGACACTGTGTGTCTTCTGCTCATTAAACAGCAGGTTGTTTTCTTCTCAGCAGTTCCAGTTACATCAAGAATCATTTTAGCAAAGAATTTTCTGCCGTGACGATGCAAATTTCCCACTTGTGGGACTAATAAAGGATTATCTTATCTTATCTTATCTTTTATTAGAATTTACAAACAAATAAACCAAGAAAGTAGAAATAACTCAGTTGCTTTGTAAATGTAAATACATATTTAGCTGTTTTATCTGTCAACTTAAAAATGCAGTTTTTATGATTACTAAATCACATTTCCCATTATTGAAACCACTCTTTCAAAACTCGATATAAAGAGCGATATAAATGAAACTGAATCAAATTGAACTGAATTGTTATAATTGGGCACAGTGCCTCAGTAGTTGAAACTGAGAACTGCTAAATAAATACATAATTATTGAATTAAATTATATGAATTAAAATGATAACACTGGGCTATCAGTTAGCCCCCTAGGAGTTTATGATAGGAGTACGCTAGGATACAGAGGTGCATGGACTCACTCTGAGTGAGACGTCTTCCTCCTCAGCAAATAATCCACAACGTCACTGTCCGTCTCCAGCAAACTCAGCAGAACCTCATGCTGAAGCTCTGCTGGAATCTACGCGAAACCCAGAAATACACCATCACAATCCATCAGCACTGGAACCACAGTTACCACAAAATTCAACACCGCAACCACAAAAATCAGTAACCATGGAAATAGGTGTAATGGGAATGAGTGTAATGTAACTATGGAAGTGAGTATGGTATGATCGTGAAATGGGTCTTGCAATGCTATGGAAATTGCTGTAGCATAACCATGGAAATTAGTGTATTGTAACCATGGAAATATGGGTGGCTTAAATATGGCAATCAGTGTAGTGTAACCATGAAAATAGGAGTTGCATAACCATGGAAATGGGTGAGGGTTAACTATGGCAATCAGAGTAGTGTAACCATGGAAATGGGTGAGGGTTAACTATGGCAATCAGAGTAGCGTAACCATGAAAATGGGATTAGTGTAACCACTGAAGTGGGTGTGACCTAACTGTGGAAACTGATGTAACATAACCACGGTAATAGATGTTGCGTAATCATCAACATGGGTGTGTCGTAACTGTGGAAGTGGATTTTGTGTGACTATGGAAATCTGTGCAGTGCAACCATTGAGATGAGTGTAGTCCACTGATCCATAAATCAGTGCCATAATTTTGTATTATTTTTATTCATCAGCCCACTCTCTCTGTAGCGAAAACCACAACAGGGATCACCAGCCTGACCGGCACAAACACAGGAAGAGTCTGTGGAAAAGTCAAAGAGCAAAAGAATGATGCCCTCCAATCAGTTGCTTGTTACTGTGCAGGTTATAGACTAACTGTACACTGATTGTTGTTGTTGTTGTTGTTGTTTACAGTCTAAGTCTAACTGGTCTAAATCTGCCTCTTTTTGACCAATGCAGGTGTTCTGTGGTCCTGAGGTGCTGAGTGCACCCATCATGCCCTCACAGAAGAGAATCATGAAGGAATTAATCACAGTAAAAGCAGCACGTATCTCCAGCCTACCACGAAGAGGGACTCATGGGAGGTGATCAAACGCTGGACCACGCTGATGACGGCAGCACTTTCCTCGGCTCGGGCAGAACTCTGAACACTGAACTCCTTCTCCGAGCTCTTCTGTTTGTGTAGGATGTTCGGCCCAAAGATGGTGGCCAGGTTCAGGGCTGTCATCTTGTTACCTGGAACCTGAGAGAGACGCCACACACAGAGGGCTTATATATACTGGAGGGGTAACTGACCTCCATGCACAAATGTGTTCTTCTGTATCCATCCATCCTTACCTTTATCTCTTTATCTAATCATCCATTCTTCCCTCTATTTGCTTTTCTAATCATCCATCCATTCATCCATCCTTCCCTCTTACTGTTTATCTAATCATTCATCCATCCATCCTTCCTTCTATCTGTTTATCTAATCAACTATTAATCACATCATTCCTCCATCCTTTTCTCTGTTTATCTAAACATACATCCAGGACACTCCCATACATTTTTTTTTATCATCCACCCCCCTTGGATTCATTCACCCTTGCACCCATGCATTCTTGCATCTCTCTTCATTTATTCTTGTATTCTCTTCACCTCATTGTGTCTCACCTGCTCCCCCTGGCTGTCGCAGGTATCCTCTGCATGTCTGGCTACAGTGGACAAGAACTGAAGGAGGCACTGCAGTGTGTCACTGTTGCATGCAGGAAGCAGGCAGATGAGCAGCTGCAGGACAGCGTTCTGCTCTGAGGCATCCAGCGCTACCCACACACACACACACACACACACACACACAGTATAATCAGTGAAAGTGAATCATTTGTCACGCATGAACACACCACAGCCTAGCACACTGTACACTCCATTTAACCCATTCACCCAAGTGAAGCAGTGGGCAGCCAACAAGGGCATCCAGGGAGGAGTGTGAGGAGACAGTTGCTCAAGGGTACTTCAGTAGTGCCATTGGCAGTCCTGGGATTCGAACCCATGGCCATCCAATCACAGGGGGAACTCCCTAACCACCAGGCCACCAGCTACCACAACACACAGATGCACAGTTATAATTGTCTTGATCGTCTGCAGTCAGACTGGGACAGGATGTCATTGGTATACAGTCCGATTTGGGAAGAATTTGGTCCGAGTAAGGTTGGACTGGGACAGGATTTTGTCAGGATACAGTTGGACTGTTTTGTCGGGATTCGGCCAAATTCGTTATCATGTATGTTATCATACAGTCGGATTGGGACAAAATTTCATCGGGATACAGTCGGACTGGGACAAAATTTTGTTGGGATTCGGCCACACTGGGAAAGAATTTTGTCGTCATCCAGTCGGACTGGGACAGATTAGATTAGATTAGATTACAATAGATTACATTAGACTTTTATCATCATATGTATGTTAACGCAGGGTCAACATTACAATGTGTTGGACTACAATAAAACAAGTCACTCAGCATTTATTCCCTTCAGACATTTAAGAAAAAACTATAGAAATATTTAAATAAACAAGCTACGATAAGAAAAAGAAATAAAATTAAAAAGTCAGGGATAGAGAAAAGTATGTACAGGTATACATGGGGTGGAGGTGTAGCATAGACACCAGTATTGCACGTGATAAGTGTAAGTACCAGTAATTGTACACTGGGGGACAACAGTGATGTGGTGTGTTTGTGGTCAGTTCAGTGCAGACAGAGTAAGCAGAGGTTTGTGGTGTATTGATAAAAAGTGCAGTTTGAAATGTTTAAGAGTTGAGGAGTCCTGAGTGACAGGGAGACTCTTGCCAGTGAAGTGCTGTGCTGCTTTTATCACTCTCTGTAATGATTTCCGGCTGTTTGCAGAGCAGCTCCCATGCCATATTATAATGCAGCCCATCAACAGGCTCTTGATTGTATTTCTATAAAGGTTTGAGGTGATGTTGGCTGATCTTCAGCCTCCTCAGGAAGTGAAGCTGCTGGCAAGCTTTCCTGTCTGTGTGAAGGGTCCAGGAGTGATATTCACACCGAGCAACTTGAAGTTGCTGACCCTTTCCTCCTTAGCACCACTGATGTGGAAGGGCACAACCCCCACCCCTCCGGAGATGGACGTCTCCTGCCCAAGATCATCAAGGAGACGAGTTTTGAATTGATGATGGTGTTGAATGCTAAGCTTTCTCACCTATGCATTCCCCTTTTCGAGGTGGGTGGGGCAGTGTGTGTCGCTAAGGCAATGGCATCTTCTGTGGCCTTATTTGTTCTGTGAGCAGAATGAAGTCCTAAGTGTCAGGGAGGGAGGAACAGAGCCACTCAAAGCACTTCATGATGACTGATGTCAGTGTGACATGGCGGTAGTCATTCAGACAGAAGACCACTGGTTTCTTGAAGACAGGTATGATTTTGGATGCCTTGAAGTGGGGACCACAGACCGTCCCAGGAAAAGGTTGGTAAACACCTCTGCCAGCTGGTCAGCACAGGATGAAATACTGACTGGAGCTTTGTAAGGGTTGACCCTCTTGAAGGACCGTCTCACATCAGCCGTTTCTAGGATCTCACCGCCCACGTGGGAGATGTAGTGGGTTGAACATTGACTATGTTTGTCTTTTTGTATTCAATGTAATCCACTCCACAAGCACTGGGGATCAGAGCTGTGGTAGTTGGACTCCCCACTTTGTCCCAATAGTCCCTCTTGGGCTTTCTGATGGACTTCCAGGGGTCGTATCTGGCTGCATTATAGGTGCCAGACTCACCTGAGTTAAAGGCAGAGGTCTGTGCTTTGAGTTAAGCATGAATCTTGCCATTTACCCAGGGTTCCTGCTTTGGATATGTGCATAGAGTGGTTTTAATAACAACATCATCAATGCACTTGCGTATGTAACAGTACAGTCAGATTTTGTCATAATACAGCCGGACTAGGACGGAATTTTGTCAGGATATAGTTGGATTGGGACAAAATTTTGTTGGGATACAGTCAGATTTGGACAGAATGTTGCCTGGATATAGTTCAATTTGAGAAGAATGTTGCCAGGATATGGGATCTGGGGGATGATTTTGTGAGATTATATTCAGGATCAGACAGTTATTTGGGGGGTTAGAGGCAGATTAGCTTGTTCTCACATGTGCAGCTGATGAAGGCTGTGTAGAGCTCTCTGGTCAGCAGAGGGTCAGGCATGTCTCTGAGGAACTCTTTCAGAAGGGCAGCTACGTCATGGACACTGTGTTCTGGTCCCAGATTCACATCCATGCCCTGATCAAACTCCTCTCGCAGCTGCACACACATACACACACACACACACACACACACACACACACACACACAGCCGTTAACAGGGGTGATCAAATGAAAAATTATTGCTGGCTGAAATGAAGGTGAGCTGTGTTTGTTCCTCTTACCTGCCGAACTCTCCTCTTGGAGCTTCCAACCCGAAAAATCCCAAGAGTCTGCAGACCTGAAAAGATATAACAGACCAGCCTAAAGTCAAATAGTCTCCTCGTGAGCAGGTCTATGGAGATAGTTCACTTTGTTATGCCACAGTAAAATCTGGACAGGATGTGGGCTGCCTGCTAATTACCTAATCCCTCCAGGCTTAATTGGATAAGTACCGTATTTTTCAAGATGTTGGCAGCAGAGATCCAACACACGTGGAACTTGTCTAAAGATGGGGTTCAGGCTCAGCTTCTTATCTCTTTTCTTCTCTTTCTTATCGAGTGATTCAGCAGGCAATGACAACTGCAGTGCCTCAAGGAGGCGAGACTGACCATCATCCAGGTCAGTGATGCAGTCCACTGACATGCCACCCTGTAATTGAGAGGCAGTCAGAATATTACCAAGAACTTTTCAAAGCACCAAGAAAGATTTTGTCATCTCTGTAGCCAAGATTCTTCTTGTGTCACCATCGCAATCATCAGTTCCAGTCTGATTTACACAAAGCAAAGTGGCTTTTATTGAGTAGCCCCCCTAGAGGCCACTCTGACAGCGGAAAGCAAATCAACTCTGATAATTAATTTAACCAAATTGCATATTATCATAAAATAATACTTTTTCCATAAGTCTAGGACACTGTTAACTCTCTGTGACCAAAATGTTGTGTTGAGCTGCTAGAGAGCAACAAAGGCTGAAGAAAGACATAAACCAGTTCACAGTTTTCCACAAAGGTGGCTGGGCTGAGGAAAAACAGACGACTTACTTCATATCACAAAATCCTGCACAACAGCATTTAAAAACAATAAAAACATGCAGTCAACAAACAATAAATGTTGACTTGCTTACCTACGAAGACAAAAGTCTAGGTCACTTCCAGTTCGATAAATCCAAAGCTACTTTAAAGTTTTAAGGCTACTTTGAAAAAGGGTTAAATGATCCTAGTAAGAAAACAAATCATTCTTAGCCTCCAGTGTAAAACAACTCCAGACCCCAAACATATCTCACCTAAACCTCTGTGCTACAGGTGAGCTCATGCTCAGTATAAATGTAATTTTGGCTGCACCTGGAAATGGGTGTGGGGTACTGTACCCGTCTGCGGATGTGGGATACGATCTCTTTGGTCACAGGAGACACAAGGTCGTTGTTCGTCTCAGAGGAGGAGCTGAGGGAGAAGTTACTGCTGTACAAGTGTCTGTGATTGGCCCTCGGGCCTGTCAGGTGCAGGAGGACGGAGGCCCGATTCACCACAGAATCACGCTGGGCCTCGCGACCCTCCTGTTGCAGCTTTAACCAGCGATCATTAGCGATTACCTGCTGCAGTGGCACACCGAACACTTGGGTCAAAAACTCTGAGAGAGAGGGAGAGAGAGACAGAGAGAGAGAGAGAGAGAGAAAAAGATATTTCCCACGGTGTTCTGTAGCTGTGCTCCTGTAACACTAGTATTAATTAAAAAATGAACATCCCAGTAATTACCTTAAAATGCCCTGCATGTATGAGATAATACATATAAATAAATGTAATGTTCTGCTTGTTTTTTTAACAGCAGGAAAGTGTTGGTGGCTGTGCATTTTGGCTTTTCTGTCTTCCTGATGGCTCTTTGATCGCTCAGTTCTGGAATCCTTTTTTTGTGACAATCATAGATTTTTTGCCTTTTTCAGGGCCGGGTGTACCCTTGCTGTTCTAGATAGGAGTATGAAACGTTGGAAGGTCAGCAGTGCGATTGTCACTGAAAGCTGTGAAGGTTCTCAGACCACCAATACACTAAAACAGCTTTACAAACATCAAACAAAATCTGTGATCATGGTGTTATGGTGTAGGGACTTCCAGAGTGAGTCTGCGTGTCTAAACACTCTCTCTGAAACTGCAAGGATAGTATTTCAAAACATCTGTGACAGTGATGTCATATGTGCTGAACATCGCTGTATATGTTATTAATGAATATTAGAACACACATGCTAGAAGACCTGCTTGCAATCAATGGACATTTTTCTAGTCCAGTCCCTCCATAAGTGGACAAGTGTTCCGTTTATCTGAGGCCTGACTGGAGCTGAGATCTGATCGGAGCTGAGGTCTGAGATGATCTATCAGACACGACCTATCCAACACATATCCACGGGTGTCAGTTTACAGCTAGAAGGTTTGGCAGGTTCAGGATCTTCAGTGAAGGAGGAATGAGGTGCACTTTATGGTGGAGAGCAGCCATTGTTTCCACATATTTTGAGTCCTTTGAGGGACTTAGATCAAAAATGTAACGAAACTGTCCATTAATAAGAAGCATCCCGAGCAGATATGACAATGACTTTCTGACATTATCAAATACCGTGAAGGACCTGGTTGCACCCTCTTCAGCACCAACATCTGTCAAATCCAGAAGAACACAAACACTTTACCCACAAATGTGATCTGATTTCCATGGACATGTGGTATTAGACTGCAGGTTGCTGTTTACAAAACACACCTCATATGGGCCAAAATTTCCATACGACCGACATGGATGAGCACTGATGTGCCTGCAGTCATTCTGAAACATTCTAGGTCAGTGTGAAAGACGACCTCTGATTGGTCAGAGTGAGAATATTCAGGTATAACTGCTTGGATAAACAGAATTCCACCCCTGTCATACTTTTCTCACTGAGTGTACCAACAGCAGGTAAAATAATAAAACTACACTATAAAATGCTAAAAGGTACTAAAAAGTAAAAAAAAACCTTTGTCTTTCTTCTCCTTCGCCAGAGAATCCAGCTTCCTCCTGAGGGACTTCTTCCGTTTGTAGACGTCTGAAGAGAACAGAGATTGAACACCATTTCTACCGCAGTCTGACACATTTATCCATTTATTCATGGCAGTTACATACGCTGTGGTCTGTGTCAAAGAGCTGTTCTGATTGGCTGCCCTGTACGGTGCCTTACTTGAGAAGAAGTCTGAGCTGAAACACTCCTTATCGGATATATGGGTGAGCTAAAATGAATAAGCAGCTACGTAATGCTTTGTGTGTTGTCACAAACAAGGGCTGTGTTTGCAGCTTAGTGTCCGTACATTTACGGGCTGAATGGTGCTTTAACAGTGTTTACACACTACAGTTCTCCAGTGATGCGGGCCCTTTAACAACACAGATGTATCAGATCCTTCACTCAGGGAGAGGAACCAGAATGGGGCTTTATAAATCAGTCCACTCACACCATGTGACTTACGTTCAGAGAACATAACGTTCATGCTGAAAGCGTGCACAGGCACATTTTCACACGCACACACACACACACACACACACACACACACACGGGCTGCAGAACACACAATGCCAAACCTGTTCCTGCTCCACCCTTTTTTTGAAAAAATCCAATATGGCTGAAATTGCGTGCACAAACGCACCTTCAACTTGGACCCATTGCGCTTTCGCTACTTGCCCCCCAAATATTAATTATTCATGCTTTATTAATGGTGAGTGATAAATAATAACCTTTAGGGATGGTGATGTGGCAGCCCAGGCTGTGATCCTGCAGCAGGCGGATGAAGGCCACGTCCTGCAGGCGAACTCGCTCCAGCTCCGACAGGCTCTGCAGGGGAACCGCTGTGAGCTGAAAACACCGGCCGCACACATTCCTCCACGCAAAGTCACCCTAACACGCACACACACACATACACACGCATAAACACACACACACACACATGCACACGCATAAACAAACACACACGCACACAAAATTGTTACACACACTGAAACGTGAAACTGAACACTGACCTCACACACACTGAAGCTACAAATCAATCAACAGTCATGGAGCGAACATCCTCCACACTCATCCTCCACACTCCACGCTCAGAGCTTCACTTGTTCAGGTTTTACAGAACAAGTGAAGCTCTGAGCGTATTTATAACTCTAAGACTGCAGTGACCCGTCAGCAGGGCTGTTCCGGGACCTTGCAGCAAGGGGAACTATTTAGCATGGGTGTCGTTGTTATCATTTCATGATCATTATTTTGTTTTTGCTGATTAAATACGTGCAGAGACACTGCCAAACTGCCTGGTTCTGACTAATAATGGGCACACACAAGGCACAGCATGGTCTAGAGGGGTATGAAGCCCTCCTGTGGAGTCTCTGGAGTGATGGAGCTCTGTCCAGTGCCTTTGGATAGAGATGGAGTGGAGTTTGTGATTGTGAACTAATCTTCCAGCATCAGCAGCTGACCTCACAAATACTCTGGGGCTGCAATCAAGTCCTCACAGCAATGTTCCAACATAAGCACCTGATCTTATTAATGCTATTGTGCAATCAGATCCTCACAGCAATGTTCCAACATCAGTACCTGAGCTCACTTATGCTTTTGGGCTACAATCAAATCTTCACAGCAATGTTCCAGAAGAATAGAAGCTGTTACTGCAGCAAAGGGGAACAAACCCGTTCAGAGCTCCCATGGACTTGCTATCGAGACGGCTAGCTTCCCCTCACGCTGAAGCCTGGCCTGGGACTGCTGGGCTACATCCAGATGTCCTCAAAAACTCTGAGGTTCTGCTTGTAGCAGGACACACTGTGACTTAGCAGAAACAATAATTCTTCTGTAATCTTGAATACTTCTGAGATCTGCATCAGTTTTGGTTACTTAATGCAAACATCTAGGAGGATCCTCAAAAGTCCATGGAGAAAATGCACTATGAGGAGACGCCTGTGACCCGAGTCCTGACCCCGTGTGTAGCTCCAGACTGGATCTGCTGTTGGGGCGGGACCTGTCAGATGAATCTGTTTCAAAGAGGCTTACACACACACACACACACACACTCTCTCTCTCTCTCTCTCACACACACACACACATACACAAACACACACACACACACAAACTCACTCTCTCTCTCTCTCTCTCTCCCACACACACACCCACACACACACACACTCTCTCTCACACACACACTCTCTCTCTCTCTCTCTCACTCTCTCTCTCATACACACTCTCTCTCTCTCTCTCTCTCTCATACACTCTCTCTCTCTCTCTCTCTCTCTCATACACTCTCTCTCTCTTTCTCTCTCTCTCTCTCTCACACACACACACTCATTAAAGGGCTGGTTTTGGGGTAAGTTGCCTATCACTGCCTGCCGGGCTGAAGGTAATGCCACAAATCACCCAATCAGATATTTGGGACTTTTATTTCATGACTCTCCTGAGTTTCATCTGCGTTCTGAATTAGAATCAGAAGTTGATGAAATAATGACCTCAGAGGAGCAGAGCTGTCAGCGGATAATATTTACACAACACTAGCGAGCCCCTATTTTGGCTCTAAAGGTGGAGAGATTCATTTACTGATAATATCACTTCATAAAATGGCAGTCCAGAACACACCACTTTAGTAGTATCTGGACCCAAGCAGTCAGAAACTGGGCAGTAATGAATGGGGTGGGGTGGGGTGGGGTGGGGGGTGGGGGGGTTATAAACTGTGC
>JBBPCZ010115418.1:0-10542 GCA_037974445.1 Brycinus macrolepidotus
GTGTCCTCAGTTGTTTGGTAAGCAGCAGGCATTGACAAAAACAGTAATAATGCACCAGAAACAGTAATAATGCACCAAGACAAATTGCACATTTTACCCATTAATATTTCATCCCAAAAAATTGCACATGCTGCATCAGAAATATTGCACTCCAGAGAAATATTGCACACAAGAGAAACTTCCACTTATCAGTCCATGGTGTTTGGATGTGTGTGTTTGTTTTTGTGTGTGTGGTCAACTGCAAGGTGTTGGTTGTAAAGCCTGACAGCAGCTGGAAGGAAAGACCTTCGAAATTTCTCCTTCACACACCGTGGGTGCAGCAGCCTGCCACTGAAGGTGCTGCTCAGTGCTGTCAAAGTCTCCTGTGTGGGGTGGGAGATGTAATCCAACAGGAATGACAGCTTAGCCACCATTCTCCTGTCACTCACAACCTCCACTGGGTCCAGAGGGCATCCTAGAACAGAGCTGGCTCTCTGGATCAGCCTGTTCAGGTTCTTTCTGCCCCAGCAGACCACGCCGTAAAAGATGGCTGATGCCACTACTGAGTCATAAAAGTTCTTCAGGGCCGGCCCCTTCACTCCAAAAAACCTGAGCTTCTGTAGTAGGTACAGCCTACTCTTCCCTTTTTTGTAGAGAGCATTTGTGTTATGAGTCCAGTCCAGTTTATTGTTCAGATGAACACCAAGGTACTCTCCACAGTCTCATTGTCCATACCCTGGATATTCAGTGGTTGCTGTGGAGGATGTTTGTGCATGCGGAAGTCTACCACCAGCTCCTTGGTTTTTCCAGTGCTGATCTGGAGGTAGTTCTGCTGGCACCAGTCCACAAAGTCCCGGGTCAGTTCTCTGTACTCCCTGTCGTCCCCATCAGTGATGAGGCCAACTATTGCAGTGTCATCAGAGAACTTCTGCAGGAAGCAGTTGGTGCAGTTATAGGAGAAGTCTGCAGTGTAGATGGTGAAGAGAAACGGCGCCAGAACCGTTCCCTGTGGGGCCCCTGTACTGCTGACGACCCTGTCCAACACAAAGCTCAGGGTTCTTACATACTGTGGTCAGTCAGTGAGGTAGTTCAGAATCCATATGGTTAGGTGATGGTCCACTCCTGTGTGCTCCAGCTTGTCCCTCAGGATTGTGGGTAAGATGGTGTTGACGGCACAGGAGAAATCAAAGAACATGATTCTCACAGTGCTCCCAGTGGTCTTCAGGTGAGAGAGGGAATGATGAAGGAGGTGGATGACAGCATCATCTACCCCAATGCCGGGCTGGTAGGCAAACTGAAGTGGGTCCAGTGATGAGCTCACCTCACACAGTTGATCCGCGCAGGACCTGTCAACCCTTGAACTGATGCCATCCGGACCCGTTGCCTTCCTAGCGTTGATCCTCCTCAGTCCCCTCCTAACCTGGATGGTTGAAATATTCAGACTGGAACAGATTGATTGTGTGCTGGTGGTCGTGGTTGGGGGGAGAGGAGCAGTGAGCAGAGAATGTGGAAGAGGTGTGAAGTGTAGAGAAGGTGTGAAGTGTCTGAAGTGGAACAGAGTTGGGGGTGGGGGTGTCTGTAGCAGATGTTGGAGGCTGCATCAGAGAGGGCCGTATGGGTGCAGAGGCAGGGGCAGATGATGATTAATCAAACCTGTTGAAAAAGTGGTTCAGTTCATTTGCCCACCTCACATCTCCCACCGGCAGAGAGTTCTGTTCTTTGTGGCCCGAGATGGTTCTAAGGCCTCTCCAGACTCCGCTGACATTGTTCTGCTGAAGCTGGTTTTCCATCCTCTGCCTGTAGCTGTCTTTCCCATCCCTGATCAGTCTTTTCAACTCTCTCTGCACCCCTTTCAGCTCCTCCTTGTTTCCTTCTCTTCTGCTTGAGAATGGCCTTGATTTCTGGAGTAATCCAGGGTTTATAAATTGAAAAACACTGCACAGTCCTGGTGGGTACGGGGTTATCCACACAAAAATTAATGTAGTCCGTAATGCTAATCACAAGATTGTCAGTGTCCTCCCCATGGTCATCACACAGCACTTCCCACACAGTAAACTCAAAACAGTCCTTTAGAGCCTCCTCGTTCTCATCTGACCATCTCTGCACTGTGCAGGTGACTGCTGGCTCCCTGCGTACTAAAGGCTCATACACAGGGACAAGGTGCACCAGATTGTGATCAGATCTTCTCAGGGGAGGGAGAGGTGATGAACTGTATGCCTCCTTAGTGTTGGCATACAGTAAGTCCAGTGTTTTATCTCTGGTGGGGCATGTCACATACTGGGTGAAAGTGGGCAGTGTGGAGTCCAGGGAAACATGGTTGAAATCACTCAAGATTATGAACTATCAGAGATGTGTTTGAATGTCCTTGTGTTTCTAGGGTTACAGCTAATCACGATACTATTGCGCTTGCTTCAGTATCTTCCTGTATGTACTTGAGTTAGCTCAGTGGATGTGCTGGTGCTTCAGCTGGTGTATCATTTCCTCTGTCTTCACTTCAAGAACTTTATCTTGGAATACTGAATATAAAATAGTTTTTGTGGATCTTCAAAGCTCTGTTGCTTCAGCATCCTTCGGAAGCTGAAGAGGTCAGGGTTTTTGATGTCCCTCTTTTCTTGTCAAACAAGCTACAGGATAAAATACATCCTAATACTGTGAAAAGCAATGCATAAATGCTATTTAAAGCTCAACATTTGTAGTAGTGAATCAAAGGTAGCCTTTGAAACAAGGCTTTGTGTGAAGTACAGTTTTAATGTTTATCCAAATGTTTTGATGCTTTGACTTTTGACTTGTTTCTCCAAATAGTTCCTATTAATTAATGTGGTTGGTTCCTGTTATCATTGCTAAAAATGTATTAGTATTCATGTTTTAGTTCCTTTTTGGAGATTTATCGGATATGTGTAAACACTATTTTCGTTGCCTCATCTATTTGTCTTTGGTCCGATTAATTTAAATGTCAGGGAAATGCCATGCAGTTTTTTTGTAATGCTTCACTTTAATTTTAGCTGACCTGGCTTGCCATTTTCAGTATAAATGATCCATCAGCTTTGCTAAAGCATATCCTTTAATTTGGAGCCTAATGCCACTGTGATTGTGTGGTTTTTGGTTTTATAAATTGGCCTGCACCTGGTTCCTGCAGTGGAACCTATAAAAAAAACACATGAAAGATGGTGAGCCAGTAATCAGAACAAACATGTCAGAATTGACATAATTCATCTGTCAGGCAAGGTGTTGCCTCCCCAAATGTACGATGACGTTTGATTTCCATAAGCAAATGAATGCTGGCTGTGGCTGGTGACAGGGAGCTGTCTCCCTGTCTCCATCACTTAAGTGGTGTAACAGCTGATGAGCAGGCTGGCAGAAGCGGAACCTACTGTAATGAGGAGCTCCTTCCACCTCGGCCAAACAGACACACCTGCGGGACATGAACTCATTCACTTATACTCATAGACACAGCCTGAGAAAAGCTACTCTGGCGTAATAGTGTGGCTGACTGATATAGAGTTCATAGGTTTCTTGAAATACTATTGTATTGCTCTGTGTATGCATTGTTCATACTTACATACATACGTACACACACACAGTTTTGCCTGCCGTTTCTTGTGAAAGTGATAAAGAATGTCCTAACTGCAGACAGGCTGTGTCAAAATTATTGGAGTGGGTGATATGGGGAAAAGCGATTAAAAGTTGTGCTGTTCCTTGCTATCGGGAAGCAAATACGTCACTGCAGCTCTCCAAATTATCCAGACATCTGAAAGAAGTGAATTAAGTTTTTCTGACCTGAGCACTAATATGTGAAGTGTCAGTTTCTTCCACATTTCAGCCTAAACTCCTTTTTTAACAAGCCACAATACAGGTTAGCCAGTCAGAAGAGAGTTCATTTACAGTATCATATTTAAAGGCATAATGACTAAAATATTGTTTTTAATTCTAATAGATAAAAAAGTGGTACATAAAACTATACAACCAATATACAACCAAGTGGCAAATGATCTACATGAAAAGTATAAAACATGGAACCTTTAATGCTGTGTATTAATGTGTTTCTCAGCTGGGTGTGTCTGAGATTCTTAAGGATATGTTGTACATGTGTGTGTTTTCAGGTGGCTGAGATGCATGGTGAGCTGATTGAATTTAATGAGAGACTGTATCGTTCACTCATGGCTAAAGACAACCTGATTGGCCAGATGAGACAGGAGCTCATTGACTTACGAGGCCCAGTGAGTCTATGAACGCACACAGACAGACACACACTGAACACACACGGTATTATAACACAATTGTATGTGAAAGTACAGGCACCGATAGTCAAATTACATATTTTGTTGTTACCAGTTCTGCATGTAACAAACAAATTTATTCAGTGAATTTAATATACTGAAAAAAACAAAACAAACTGTGCCATGTGCTTAGGTTTGGGCACTCTTTCACTTGGTGATATGTAAGCTGTTTGGCTTAAATGGCAGCCTCCAAATGTTATCTTGTAGCCAACTAACAGTCCTTCTCTAGTTGTGAAATATGAATAGGTTGCTTCTAGTTCAGAAATATTCATAGATTGTCCTGCGTTGCCAACATGCTTAAGGCCTAAACATAGATTTTCAGAATATTCTTCTGGAAGACATCTCAAACATTAATCTTTAATTTCTTGATGATTTCATGATGTCTGTTTTTGGTTCTTTTTCTCCTAATGTACTTTTGGTGAATGGAAAAATAGTTCAGTTTTTGTTTCATCAGACAGCATTTGATTTCTGAATACCTTGTTTATTTAAGTAATGTGCTCCATACTTCAGATGTTGCCTTTTGTGGTGAGACCACAGTTATCTTCTGACCCTTCCATGTAGATGATGCAACAACACTGCACAGTGCTAGCACATCAGTATTGCTGTACCAGCGAAATATTACTGTATGTTCTTGGCAGTGATGTGGAGGTTTTGCTTATTTCACCAAAATCTTGTTTTAACTTTAACAGTTCTCTTTAGCAACCTGTACTTAATGATGTTTCGGACAGTGAAAATTACGAGCAGGGAGTGTTTAGATTTATTTTATATTTTACTCTTTTTTGTAGGAGTCAGTTTTCTTTAGTTTCAGATCCTCTCTCTGCTCATGACACTCATGACTGCTGAGTGTAAACATAACATTCTGAGTGGTTTGAAGACTGACAGTTTATTATGCTCTGGAATTGTCCATACCTGAATTGAGTAAAAGTATGATGAATCAAATATGCTTCTGACAATATGGCACTAGTAGATTAACTGAAAAGGGGTGCCCAAACCTATGCACATACCACATAATTTTAGTAGTTTCTCATTCAGTTCAGTTATGAAATGGTAATCATGTTTTCAAATGTAACATAACATGATGGTTAAAAGCAAAGAGCTCTTCCAAGACCTTTGCAAATTGATTGCTGCAAAACATGTTAATAGAACTGGTTACAGACGTATTTCAGACCCTCTTCCAGTAAGCACCATTAGGTCCATCATCTGCAAGTGGAAGTAACATTACTCCACCACCACCCGGCCACACACAGGAGCTCCTTGCAAGATTTCTAACCCGGGGGGTCACAAAGATTGTCAGAAGAGTGGTTCAAGAGTCAAGGTCCACTCGGAAAGTGCTCCAGAAAGACTTGGAAACAGTATGTACAATTGTTTCAGAGAAAACAATAGGCAGTGGACTCCACCGGCATGGCCTCTGTGCATGCTCACCACGTAAGACTCCTTTACTGAAGCTTGTTTAAAATTTGCTACACAATATTTGGACAAGCCTATGAAATACTGGGAGAATGTAGTCTGATCTGACAAGACCAAAACTGAACTTTTTGGCTGTTGTATTACACACCATGGTGTAGGTGGAAGCATCATGGTGTGGTGCTGGCAGCCTTCATGTAACTGAAGGAAAAATGAATGTACCAAAAGATTTTTTTAAGTGAATCTGCCACCATCCACCAGGATGATGAGGCTGAGACATGAGTGGATGTTCCAGCAGGATAACAATCTGAAACGTATAGAAAATGAAACTCTCAGTTGGTTTCAGAGAAAGAAAATCAAGTTGTTAGAATGGCCCAGTCAATCACCTGATTTAAATCCAATTGAATGCTTGTGGAAGACTTATTGGAATATTTTTACTGAAAGAAATGTTGACGCATTAAAAACTTATTTCCCTCATTTTTTTACTAATAAACATGTGTACCATTTACAAATACAAACAAACAAAAGAAAAATACAATAGCACTGTGTTTTGAAAAGGAATTTCCATACATCTATATCCATATCAAATTCAGATCCAACTACTCTATTAATGAGATTTCCGTACAACTGTTTTCATTCCACATACATACCCAGCAGCATGAAATTTTCTTCTTGTACTCTTGAGTTTTTAAGTCTAAAGTCTTGCATCACAGCTTCTGCATATTTGAAATCTGATGCAGAAAATCACTTGCTTAAAGCTTCTTAATAAATATTGGTATTATCCACTATATGCAGTTCAACTTTAGGGGAAACCTGCTGTCATATGCTGGTACTACATCAGTGTATTGTTTAAGCAATAGAATATGAAAGGAAGTGTATTACCATGAATAATGCCATGGAGTGGTATGATTTCTCAAATGGGAACCTAGTGCATTGCAATCCTAACAGTATACTGCTTGTTTAATGTAATGTCTGTGGTCTATAAATGATAAATCAAATCCACTGCACCAGCTCATGGGGCTCATACCATACAACAACATTTGTAGTCAGTGGTCAACCCACACACACAAACACACACACGAACAGCATATTTCTGCTCAAACACAGGCCCACGCAATTCTGTACAGAACCAAAGACACTATCAACATGCCAAAGAGGTAGGCATATATTACTACCATACAGTATCTAGGCATGTCCCTGAGTAACATTAAAGGCATAGACCACTGAATAATCTAAAGCTGTCATCTGTTTTCTAACTTTTTTCGAACAAGTTTAAGAAATCAGCATTTTACATCATAAATCCTGTACTGATCCCAGTAACAAAATAAATTTCCGGATGTTTATTACTGCCCTCGTAACAAGTAGCTAATGCTTGATTTGACTGTTTGACTGTTGTTTTCCTTGTGTGTTTTGTCTGTTTTGCAAAGCAGTGAATAGCTCAAAATTGAATTGTTTAGTGACACTGCTTACCCTTAATGACCAGGGTTACTCCTAAAGTGTACACACACACACACACACACACACACACACACACACACACACACACACACACGCGAAAATTACAAAACCATTGCTATTAGGCCATTAGTGTTTAGAGGAGGAAGAGATCAGTGCACTGCTGGCTAAAGGTGTCATTTTATTGAGTCTTTCATTTCTCCTTCCAGATATGGCGTGCCTATTGTGAAATTGTTCCTCATTAATGTGGTCAATATGCCAATATTACAGTAAATTACAGTGATAGTATGAGATATCTCGCACTAAAAGACTTGTCACTAATTCGGTTGGAAGTTCTTTTTAGTCTAGGTTTAGGGTTGTTCTGCATCTGGGAACTAGGCCATAAAGGATTATTAATTGAGTAATATGAAGCTTACCTGGGCAACTGATCGAGTGATCTGACTTTAAAAAAGGTAGGTTTTTTTGAGTAACTGTGACAGCTCCATAAATGATAAATCAATTGTTTTGATGTATGTTACGACCAGTCCTGTGATTTTTTTCTGCTGGTGTTAAGGGGTAGCAAAAACATTTACATTATCCAATGATTTTACATCATTATGGTAAAAACAATGCAGACTGATCTTTCCAAAACATTCATGAATGTATTTTTTTATTTATTTGAAGACAAGCCACATACAGCAGTGCAATTGCAACATGGATTTTTTTGTCCATATGGTGCTGCCTTTGTGAAGTTATATAACACTCTACAGATTATAAAAAAGTCTTTGTTGAAGACAGATTCTCATGTGAATGGTAGCACTTGTAATGTTTCCGTACTTTCCATTCTGTAAAGGTGCCTGGGGACCTCAGTCAAACCTCTGATGATCCGAGCCTGTCCGACTTTGAGATGTAAGTGTCCAAACCCCCCCTGCTTGCTCTTATATTAGTGATATATATTATATATATTAGTGATTGCGTATTTCTCTTTGCCTGTTGGGTGGGTGGTATAGTATATCAGTGTTTTTGCTTTCTTTCAAAATCACCGCTAAAGCCAATAGGGCGATTGCGCCGCTGTAAGAATAGATAGGCTGAATGCTTTTGTTTCTGTGCTGCTTTCTGTGAAACATCACTCTAAACTTTCAAGTACCATTTCTGCCAAGCTGTAACCTTTGAAACATAAGTTTTTTTCATTTGCCTGTTGTTCATTGATTATAGTTGGAAGAGTAAGGATGCAGACAGCACGCTGGGAATCATGTTAATAACATATTGAACTAATAACTGTTGAACTTATTTTCATGAGTTTAAATTTAAATAGGGCCCTGTGTAAGTTTGCTCTTTTACAGGTGCTATTCAGTGATTCTATTTCTTTTCAGATCAGCTATGTCAATTTTTTCTACCTCCTCCCTGTCTGAACTACCTGCTGTTTTTCCACCAAACTAGAGGGTGTTCATAAAAAGTTAGACTTCCTGCATCTACTCTGTTTGGAGAGGCGATGAAGCACATTCAGTATGACTAGCCCTACAGTCTTTTTGGTCTAACACCACCCCCCCAACATCCTCCAAACTCCTGACGCAAAATTAAAAAAAAATGTTGCGTTTTCTGTGGTCTATTTTTCCACAATACTATGCCAAAAGGTTATCCCCAAACTTGGGACAAGTTTGTTTTTGGGACAAGACCACATCTGGCCTTTTGAGGCTTATCTAGCTCTGAACCTACAAAACTAATATAGCTAACAAGTATTGGGTTTATGTAAACCAGTCAGCGCTGTGTGACTAAGTCATTCACTTGGCTCAAACTGCGTGAAGGTGAATCTGAAATAGACACTGTATGATGTTCTTTAATGCGTAAAAATAGACAAAAGTCCTGACAAAATTCAGAGATCAACGTGGCTTCTATACTTTATAAATAAAGCTGCCAAAAAGTTAACTTTCAATGGATGGCTCTTTAGAGAAGAATTACATTTGTATATGAGATGTATGAGTGTGGCGAACCTTGTTGATAGAACCCCCCTCATAATGTAAAAGTTCCAGAAAAAACCCTTAAATTGCTTAAGAGTCTTTTTATGACGTGAAGGTTCTCAACATCTTTAAAAAGTTCTTAACAATCTTAAAAATCATTTTAGGGCACTGGTTCTCGAACTAGGGACTGTGGTCCTCTGATATTTGGCAGGGAGCAGCTAAGGGGGGGGTGTATAAAAATTGCTTTGGTCATATTTGGTAAACATTATCATGGGTCAAGTGGTTGGTGAGGGGCTGTACAGTACTGACACCTATTATCTTTAGGGAGCTTTAGACTAAAACAGTTTAAGAACTACTGCTTTAGGGAACCAAAAGTAGTTCCTCTGTGGAATTGCTCAAAGATCTACTTTTGGCTCTTTTGGCAACATTTTTTTTTCTTTGAGAGTGTACTACTAGCTTCACAGCAGACTTCTATTTTTTTCATAGTATACATAGACAACAGCCCGGAGTTAACAAAGCTGGTTTAAATTATGTGATTCATGATGCAGGTTCAAAATTAAGATTATTATTGTAGAAGATACCAATATGTGGTGTAATGAGTTGTCCATTTATTCTGCAAATATTAAAATCGCATTATATTCAAATGACTGACATACTGATAATGTATCCATCAAATGAATTGTTATGACCTATCTTGAATGCTGTTTTGTTGTGCTTTTCCTTAGAGCTCACCGAGCTCTAATAAATGTGTGGATCCCGTCTGTGTTCCTACAAGGCCGTTCTGCCAGTGCCTATCACGTCTATCAGGTAATCTGTCCTTACCGCATCCATTTACTCTGTTCACAGGGAACTGTAACTCTCTCCTTTCTGCATGCGGACAAGACACATCTCATTCATAACCACCCATGCTACAGTCAGAAACTTTTACATACTCAGTCACTCACTTTTTCCACTCTTAGGATGCTTCTCTGACCTGTTTTGTCAGAAGTATTGTACGCACTGTATGCTGTCCGAGTCACTTTTTTATGTTTGGATGCGCTTGTGACTGATCTGTGTGTATGCTTAACTGTGAGATGACTCCAGTGATAAGTCCCCAAAAAGAAGGATCAGAGCCTAAGCGCTGTAGCGGTGTCTCATCATCTTTCTTTTTTTTAATTACAGTATAATAAGATTTCTGGTGCTGAAATTTGATTGGCTGAACCATGCTTAAAGTCATTGCGAAATACCTGGTGTACACTCACATCAATTCTGCTCACATCAGTTCTACAATTCTGAAGTAGCAAGGTACTACAAAACTATGCTATTCAGTGCTAATTGCTACGCTAAAACTGCGATTCAGTCATCTTTGAATCTAATGTTGGTTGGAAACCACAGCCTACAGCTGGCAAACTACATGGCATTATGGAAAAATTTTGCAGTGTTGGGCAAGCTACTTGTAAAGTGTAGTGAGCTAAGCTATCAGTTACTCAACAATAAATTAAGCTTCACTA
>JBBPCZ010115429.1:0-10542 GCA_037974445.1 Brycinus macrolepidotus
CTCTCACTTGTAATATGTGAGCATATTTACTGTACAAAACTTGTCAGTGAACTATGAGGGCAAAAAAATAAAAAAAAATAAAAAATAATCGTTCATTAATCGTAATCGAGTTAAAATGTTCAATTAATCGAGATTTTGATTTTAGGCCAAATCGCCCAACCCTAATACAAATATGGAATTTTGTCTGCATCGTTTAGTTCTACATGGCTTACACCTATGTGTTTTTTCAGGTCTGGTGGTAGACCCAGTATTAAATTGCACAGAACTATACTCAGAAATACAGTGAATATACTATACATCTGACGTTTTATGTTCTCTATAAAGGAAAAGCAACTGTGACTGACTACAAGTTCTTTTATAATATATTTATATCAGAAGAATTCATAAGCAACTGAATGCTTTCCAGTTCATACTGAACCATAGAATAATTTGCATTTATTTCTCTATTTCTATTATTCTATCTATTTCCATATGTCAAGTCTGCAACGAAGTCCAAATATATCTACATGCTACTTGAAGATTTTCTCGTGTCAGCAAACATCCGGAAGGGATGTAATAAAACAGCAAAGCAGAATTTTTTGTTTATTTGAGGACCTAGAAATTCAGTGATTATAGTCCACTGTAATTAAGAGAGTTAGAAGACTAGAGATAAACGTTACTCACTCTCCTCTACCACACACGCCACATATACTGTTATGTAAAGGATTGGATCTGAGCCAAATCTGGGAAAATTACATTTGTTCATGGTATTGTTGTCCAGACATCCCACAATGGTTGTAGTGGTCGTGACTCTCAAGTTGCATCTCAAGAAAGTATGACAGGCAGAGTTTCCCCTGTAACATTACTGCGTGGCATAGCAGGAAGTGGCTGCAATAGTAAGCATTGCTCCCTGTGGCACTCTGTGGGATTAAAGCAGGCCGGGAGGAAGTACCATTCTAAAATGGGAAAGACATTTGGCACGTGTTTTGGCCAAGTCAACAACAAAACACAGTTTTACAGGAGGCCACAAAGGGGAGGCCAGTCAGGAAATGCCCCAGTTGCTCCGTTAGCCAATACCCCAGCCCCTCCTCTCCGTCTTGGCTGAACCCAGTATTGGGGAAATGGAGTGGAAGTTTGACACAGATCCATTCCCTAACGCCAACCACAGACCCCAATGACAAGCTCACACGCTCTAAAACCAGCCCCTCCCCCACCACCCTCAATCTCTGCTTCCACGCCTCCTGACTCAAGTCAGGCAAAACCCACCAATACTCTTGTCTAATTGGTGAGCTGTTTGTGAGCTGTCTTTGGGTAAGTCATTGAGAATTACCCAAAGACTGTCCTATTTAAATACCTCTTTTCTCATTCTCATTTACTCTGTTTTTCACACTTTCGCATGCTCACTCTCTTTTCTTACTCTCTCACTCCCTGTGCTAAATATAGTCCTACCCCCAGCAGTGTTGTGATCATCAACTTGCAACAGGCCACCATGCATTCCACACTCAAGTCATCCCAACCCTCTTACGCAATGGCCCACCCAGATGACAGGGGACGATGAGAAGCTTACAGATTCCATAAGGCTCAGGGCTCATGGAAACATTCCAACAATCAGGGCTTGTAGTGTTATTACAGACAGGGTTAATTGCATGGACAAAAACTGTGATGAAAAATGTTTCTCCATGACAAAAATGAGATAATAAATATTTGAAATAAACATCTCCGAAAGAAACTATGACAAAAAGTTTTAGCATTTTTGTTGATTTTGGCTTTGTTAATGCCACAAGCCTATTTTTTTGTATGTGCATACACTTAATTTCCAAGATATGTACAACCATGTATATTATGCCTTTGATTGGCTCATACACACTGGTTTATGCTAACTCCCAACTTAACAAAAGTGCATTTGACTAAAATTTGACCAACTAAAACTAAACTTAAACTAATAATGACAAAATGAAAAAAAAAATGCATATGTATTTTAGTCAAAAGATTAAAACTAAGATTTTGATGTAATCACCAAAATGAACACTGGTCCCAGATCAAGCCTGGCTCCTTCTCATAAACTTCATCTGCTGACATAAAAGAAATTGCTCATATAGCCTGACTTGCTGCTAGTTAGTGATGCCAGTGTAAAGCGATACTGTTACACACTGTTGTGGAAACAAATGGTAGTAATATTACAGGACTGAACTGACTTACCCATGCTCTGTGTACAATAGCAGCTGTGTCTAGGCAAGCTTTACTAAACATTGGAAAAATTCTATTCAACCTAATGAGAAACTGTAGCGTTCTCGTTTAGAGTCGCTACCTAACACTGAGTTTCCAGCGAAAAGTGACCAAACTGGACTATGTCGTTGAAACTGGGAGAAAGTTGGCTAACCCTACTGTGAATTTACCACCATGCTACCGTTAGCTTTTACACAACAACTACCTTTAATATGCATATTTATCAGATACTCAGGTATTTTTAAGAGTTGTGTGCTACAATTTCTTGGTAGGTTTAGTGGGAATTTTGGCAAGTTTCTGTAAAATTTGCCCAATCTCACATAAGTGGCAGCAAAAGAATGTATTTGTGGGTGGAAACAGATATGTCAAAGATACAAAGCTTTTAACAAACACTTAAACTGACAACTAACACTGGAGAGTAATATAGGAATTGTATAAAATAGAAATGGTCATAAATGTTTGCATAACTCCTAAATATTAAGTGGCTCAGGAAGCTTGAGGCTTTAAATAAGCATGTGATGTAATTCTGGGGTGTAAATTAGGTCTAATAAGTGAAGGAGAAACTGGCTCTGGCTTTGTCGCCCCTTGGCCATCTGTGTGTACAGTAAGCAGCGGCCTGGATGCTAATTCAGGGAAGTAGCAGCAGATCTGCAGTAATTGGAGGGGTCTGGGCTGGGTGTTGAAGGTGCTAAGTTCAGACCTCACCTGAACCTGAGTAGAGACAGCTGGCAAGCAGGAACACACAGCAGGGCCTGGAGGTCATGACAAGAGAAACAGTCCCCTTCTCTCCTTCACAGTTTAGTTGAGAGTAGACGTTAAAGGGATGCAGCACGAAAGCTGGTATATTTTGTACAGTGTGCAAAATATGCCTTTACAGCTAGATAAGTTATTGTAGATTCACAAACATTTACTCAAGGTTCAGAGCATCAGTGCATCACTAACTACTTTTAACTAGGGGTGTACTGGTTTCTGTATTCCACCCAAATCATCACGGAACATAAGTTACGGTTCAGAGAATATACACTAGCTTATGTGTGAACATTCATGAATGCTTAACCAAAATTTAAGAAGGGCGACGTCCACCATGAAACCTTAGGCTGTAAGCCATTAGCAAGTCAATAACACACCAGGCTAAGCTTAGCTCAAGCTGACTGGCACCTGAAAATGTCTGAGATTCTTACTTTTATGATGAAGTTATCAAAGTTGCCAGCCAGCAAAATGCTGTCCCTCCCTACTAGCAAAGGTGTTCACCCCTACAGTCTCATTTTGAAACTGTAAATGATTATTAAAGATGCTAATAATTATAGAACTACTTAAGCATTGTACCAGCATCTTTAGCACACCCAGTCCTTTTCAAATAAGGCAAAGTCAGGTGCATGAAGAGCTTTTCCATCTAATCCCAGGCTCCTTGCCACATTAGTGAGCAGAATGTCCATAATTAATGGCTGTACAGGGAGTGAAGTGGAAATGCATGTGATCTCTGGGAGAGGAGACTGTGATTGATTATGCATCTCTGTACTACACACCCCACTGAGAGCTAACAGGAGGACTGAGACAGACAGATGAAGGGGAGGGCTAATGACATCACACAAAGGACTCCAGCACCTTCACAAAGCTCCAAATAGAATGTTCAGTTACACCAGAATTAATGAGGAACCTCACTTTCTCCTTGTGAGCTTAGTTTTTAAAGGATATCCCACATATATCCTACATTTTTCCATTGTTTTCCATTGAAGTTTATTCATGATGTTGTTCATGTTAACATGACCACCTCCATCCTTTTCTAAAATATTATTAGGACTAATATATAAATTTGTCCTAATTTACATATTATATAAATTAAGACTAAGTACCTCAGTTCTGATCAGCTGTCTGATATTGTGCTTCATTCAAAAAGCACACCAGGCTTGAACACGTCCTGACGTCAAAAAAACAAGAAATTAAATTATATATTGTATCAAAAATGTGAAAAGGCAAAAAAGGTTTGCCTTGTTGGCCTTTTAAAGCCTAAGTGACCTTCCGAGAAAGCCGAGGTTGGAGGATTGTCTTTAATTCAAACAGTCAGGTTAAGTACCACACAACTGCACAATGCCATGTTTGAAGGCATGTACTGTGGGCGGAGCAACAGAAAGCATAATACATTAGTTTGCTGTCTAGACCTAATCTTCTCTAAGGGCAGAGTAATTGACGTGCAGAGACAATCTAAACCTACTCTCCATAATAAACATGATTTAATAGGAACGCTATCCCCTGAACATGAACCCAGAAGAGGCTTTTCCATCCATCAAAATAGCCTGTGCCTAAACTCCCTTAGAGGGGCTTTGAGTGGATTCCACTCTGTGTGTATCCATTTCACACGGCTGTGTGTGTCTCTGGAGGCCAGTTTCAGATAAAGGGCTCAGGGGTTGACACACATTTCCCAGCGTGAGCTGCTCTTAACACCCCACCTCACCCTCCCCCCACGGATCACTCTCACCGTTAATTTCATTAGCCACAAGCTAGTCACGCCTCAGCTTGACACACTCCGAGAACCCCAAACAAGATACACAATCCAAATGGTCATTCAGCAATGCATGCTTCTCTGTTTTCTCCATCAGTTCTCTAATTCTTTCGTTCCCTTTGTTTTGCTATCTCCTTCACTTTCTGTTTTCGTCATTTTCTGTTCCTTTTTGTTTCTCCTCTCATTCTCGCTCTAATCGCTATCTTTCTGTCTTACTTTTTCCTCGCTTTCATTCTCCACTGTCTTAACATCTTTTATCCTGTTCATCTAGACTACATGGTGCCACAATCTACTCCCAACGTCCTTTACAACCAGAGTGTCCTTAAACTTTGTGAAGGTAAGAAGAGGAAAAGAGAGGAAATTCTTATACATGGCTCTCACAAACAGAGAGATAAAGAAAGAGAAACAACAAAGTGCATTTAACGGCGCAAAATAAAAGAAATGGGGACAGAGAGAGAGGGGAAAAAGAAACAGACAGAGGGCTGGGGAGAGGGCAACAATGGAGAAAGAAAGAGAGAGGAAGGGAGAAACGGTGGAGAACAAAGACAGAGAAACAGATGGGGACAGAGAGAAGGGAGAAAAAGAGAGGGAGGCAGGGAGAGGGAGAGAGAGAGAGAGAGAGGAGAAACAATGATGGAGAAAGAAAGAGAGAGGAAAGGATGGAAAAGAGAAAGAGCGGAAAAAAGGAAGAGAGAATGAGGGATGATGAGAGAAAAGGTGGAGAAAGAAAGAGAGAGGAAGGGATGGGGAGAGAGAGGGGAATATAAAAGAGAGAGGTAGAAAAAAGGGAGAGAAAGAGAGAGAGAGAGAGGGAGAGAGAGAGAGAAAGAGAGAGAGAGGGAGGGAGGAGAAAAAGAGAGAGACAGTAGAGTGCCACTGGACGGGGAGTCTCTGGAGGCAGGCTCAGAGGTGGTGCTCTGTAGCAAAGCTGGATGCGAGCCAGATGTCAGGATTATTGCTTGTGTCAGCCAACAGAAAGAACAATGGCACACAGGGCACAGAGTCCAGAGGGGTGCCCAGTGGAAGTGGAGAGGCCCATCCTGGTCCTGGCACACGCACACACACATTTCCTCACATGCTTCAAGATATGACACTTTCTAATGTTTACAGACCATTTCTGTGCATTAGGGTTCTTCTCTAAATACTCTACTTGCAGAAATGACAGAAAGCTAACCAGATCAACATTATAAAGTTGTCACTTGTCAAAAAGGCCAGCTGATGTCGGAGGTCTAACATTCAGAACCATTCAATTCAGTGATACACTGGAATTAAATTTCTTGGATCAAATCAAATTTTTGACCATTTGAAAATCTTCAGTGACCAAAATTTCATTGTGTTCCAGGTTTAGATAATGAAAAGCAGGATTCATCCCTGGAAAACCGCTGAGCCCCTGGGGTGGAGGAAAGACGGCTGGTTGTTTTTTAAGAGAGAAAGTAAGTGAATGTAATAAGTCAACTACTCTTTCAAGATCCATACGTATCAAGAGGTTTTCGTCAAAAGATTATTTAAATCTGCTTAAATTCAGGGCTCCATAAAACCTGAAATTTCACCAAAATGCAAATATTTTAGAGTAATATACAGAGTACACAAATGTAACTTAATTATGAGCAAATGTATTATGTATTTGTTTATTATGTATTAAAAATTAATTAATTATTCTAACATTTTAAAATCAATGCGGCTGAATCTGTGAGATCACTGCATTTTAAGCCCCTAGTAGTAACAGAAAAACTGAGGGGAAAAGAGAAAGCAAGTAACAGTTAAGTATTTAAGTTAGAGGTGGGCGATATATCAATTTTATCGATTAATTCGAATTTACAGTTCAGGACGATGTGTTTTTATGAAAATCGATTTTATAACTTATTTTACACGCGAGCGCCAAAAGCGGAACTAATGCGACGCACCGTTCTACACGGGTAAAGCAGCGCGGCGCACCCAAACACTGTAGCCGATTCACAAACAACATTCTTGTGCCCAAGAAAGGTGTTGCTACATCTGTAAAATGGAATTGGTTCGGTTTTGCGCCGTCGGACACAGACCAAACAAGTCCTCGTTGCAAAGTCTGTTTAAAAACTGTTGCAACCAAAGGAAGCAGCACGACAAATTTATTCCAGCACCTAAAGCAGAGGCATGCAGCGGAGTGGGAGAAGTGCAGCTCCCAGCGAAATGAAAACAGCCGCAGCACCAGCACAACATCCAAAGTTAAGCAAACAACCGTCCCTGACACGTTTTCGAACTGTGTGCCATATGATAAGAATGGGGCACGGTGGAAGGCGATTACACTTTAACACTAAAGTAATAAAAACAAAATAAAGGTAAAACTTGTTCTGAACCATTTATTTGTCATCTGTAGTTTGATTTTGAGTAGGGGAGGGGAAAATCGATTAAAATCGAAAATCGGATTTATTGTGAAGAAATCGGAGATTTTATTTTTAGGCCATATCCCCCAGCTCTAATTTAAGTATTAGTGACATAATGGACCATAAACTACAAGCTAATTACATTTATTGGTAAATAATCTTTATAATACTACATAACTAAACTACATGAACCTGTAGAAACAATGTACAGTGCCACCAGAAAGTATTCACACCCCTTCACTTCTTCCACATTTTGTTATGATACAAACTTATTGTAAAATAGATTTCAGTATAGTTTTTCCTCAAAGATCTATACACAGTACCCCATAATGACAAGGCAAAAACAACTTTTTAGAAAGATGTGCAAATGTTTTATTGCCAAAAGCTTGTTAATCCAGTGTATCATAAGTATTCACACCCATGTTATCTGTGCAAGGACTGGATACTTTGCGATTTTCTTCCATTCTTCCCTGCAGATCTTCTTAAGCCCAGGCAGGTTTGAAGGGCAGCATCGGTAGACAGCCATTTTTAGGTCTTTCCAGAGATGTTCTATTGGATTCAAGTCTGGACTCTGGCTGGGCCGCTCAAAGACATTCACAGACTGCTCCTGAAGCCACTCCTTTGTTATCTTGGCTGTGTGCTTCAGGTCATTGTTGTGTTCGAAGATGAATCGTCACCCTAATCTAAGTTACAGAGCACTCTCTATATTTGGCTGCTGTCATCTTACCCTGTATGCGGACTAGTCGCCCAGTTCCTGCTGCAGAAAAACATCCCCACAGCATGATGCTGCCACCACCATGCTTCACAGCAGGGATGGTGTTAGCTAGGTGATGAGCAGTGCCTGTTTTTCTCCAGACATGACACCTGGAGTTCAGGCCAAAAAGTTCTATTTTGGTTTCATCAAAATAGTCTATTTTGATTGGTGGAGTGCGTTAGCTATGGTTGACCTTCTGGATGGTTCTCCTATCTCCTCAAGGGACCACTGGAGCTCCGCCTTAGTGACAATTGGGTTCTTGGTCACCTCAAAGACCAAGGCCCTTCTTCCCCGATTACTCAGTTTGGTCAGGTGGCCAGATATAGGGAGGGTGCTAGTGGTTCCAAACGTCTTCCATTTCTGAATAATGGAGACCACAGTGCTTTTCAGGACCTTCAATGCTGCCGAAATGTTTTTGTATCCTTCCCCAGATTTGTGCCTTGACACAATCTGGTCTCAGAGGTCTACAGACAATTCCCTGGACTTCATTCCTTGGTTTCTGCTCTGATATGCACTGTCAACTGTGAGACCTTATATAGACAAGTGTGCACCATTCCAAATCATGTTCAATCAACTGAATTTACCACAGGTGGACTTCAATCAAGTTGTTGAAGCATCTCAATGATGATCAGTGGAAATCGGATGCACCTGAGCTCAATTCTGAATGTCATAGCAAAGGGTGTGAATACCTATTGTGTTTAAATGTTTACGTTTTTATACATTTAAGAAAATGTCTGAAAACATTAGGCCACATTTTGGGCATGTCTCTAAAAGAAAAAGTACATAAGGATGGCACACAGTGTTTAGGCCATATGTTATCTTTATCTGTGGACATAACACCAGCCCCTCCACCATTTATAATTAGCTTGTGTTTGTCTTTGGGATAAGGTGGGGGTGGAGTTAAATATTACAGCCAGACGGGTGTCGACGGCAGGAAGATTAAATAGTTGTAGAGGCAGATTAAGACACTACCTTACATGACCTGGTCTGACACTCTGAGTAAAAAAAGGCATCACAAAAGGTCAGTCAGCTGATGAGGGGGTGTCAGAGCAAAAAAATAACAGTCCCCCATGATGCTACCTTTAAACATGCTATATGCTTTACAACTATTTACAGGCGACAGCATGACAGATAGAGGGGCATAGTTGGCCTCACCACTTAATTGGGAATAACTCATGTACAATGCAGGTTGGATGAAGAACTAACAGTAAGAGCTTATATATGGTAAGCCAAGTTAGCCATAATTTTAGGACCACTGACTGGTAAAACACATGCCTAGCAGGGATTTAAAGTCAGAATCTAGACTGATGTTCTCAACTTCGGAGGCCAACCCTGACTGTTGGATGGGCTTTACGTGCTGATGCATCTTTCTTTACTTTTTTTCAACAGTATGCTGGCCTCCCAAACATCATCGATACAGTCTGTTATTATTTTTCTATGTCAGACTTCCTTTGGTTCTTTTATTGGGTATTTAGAGTTTTTTTAATACAGATTTTTATTTTTATTGGACTTTCATTTTTACATTGTTCTTGTCTCTGTGTCTCTGTGTGTCTTTGCAGTCATAACATAAGCATTTCCTCCAGGATCAATAAAGCTTTCTGATTCTGATTCTGATTCTATTAGCATGGTACCAACCAAATTTTGCTTATTAGCACAGGTTGCTTAGCAACTGTCGCCAGGACTAGGTGTAGGCGACATGGCAAACATACCACACGACAGTACGTCAAGATCCACAATACCCACCACAATGTTTACTGCTTCACAGGTTTGATAAGTTGGAACAGGAAAAAAACTTTATCCAGTGTTAACATACTGCACTGCAGTAAAAAAACAGGACTTATCATCTATTTGTAATGACATTTCCAGTTGATATACACAGTATGCTCAAAAAATAGTCTTGTGATGTAATATGAAGTAATTTATTGTGAGAATGATGACAAAAAACCTTTATATTACCCATTCCTGCTTGCATCTAGCAATAATTCTGGTAGCTGCAACAGGTTTAAAGTGCCCCCCCACTTCACATACCAAAAACAGGTTTATTTTGTTTTAAAAGACCAATTTCCAACTTTGCTTCTTTTGTTACTGTACCTTCAAGACTGATATTTGTAAATGACCTGTGCTAGGACCGGATACTTTGTGACTCAATCAAAAAGCAGTCCAGCTAGAAGTTCAAACAGGCTGTTTTGCAGCTTAATTTTCATACTTAGACTATATGGACTAGGGGGACAACAGTAACTTAACAGTATTTACATATTACATTAAGCTATCGTATTTTTTAAATAAAATATAACCTTACATAAAACTTTAATTGCAGTTGATACCTAAAATCTGCATACTACAGCTACATCACACGCCATATGCTCCCAAGTGTTTCTCTGCCAGGGCTGTAATGCCATCATTTTCCAGTCCTTGCCTTTCCTCTCTCTATTCTTCAGTTTAACTTCAAAGTCATAGTTTCATTTCTAATTTGAAGTGCCAGAAGACAGAGACAAAATAACACAAATGACGTAACTGTCTAATTACTTACAGACTGCACGGCAGGTGTGTAGTGATGCCATTCTGAAATGATGCAGCTTCTAATGATTGCCAAGATCCCAGTAACTGTTCAGCAGAAATTTTACTATAGCCAAACAAAGCATTCAGACAATACGCAGTGGAGGAGATATTAAAAATAAAGGCTTCATTTTATTCCAATGGGGGTGAGGAAAAGAGAGGGCGGG
>JBBPCZ010115449.1:0-10541 GCA_037974445.1 Brycinus macrolepidotus
ACACAGCTCACACTGCAATAGTTCATAAAAGAATAGCAACCTGTGCATTTTACACACACACACACACACTGCCGCAAATTGTACAAACAGCGAACAGGGAAAAAAAAGGGAAAAGTGGTCTCTTAATTTTTTCCATGGCTGTATATGGCAAGATAATATTTGACTATATAGCCCTCTTTCTCTCTTTCTCTCACAGGAATGCATATAAGTCTCTTTTAACCCTGCTAGGAGAAGCTGGCCAGGCTGAGTTGATCAGTCTGGAAGAAGACTGATGTGAGCTGTCTGTTCTGGGTCACCACTGCAGTCCTCCTTGTGAAATCTGTGTAAATATGTTATTGTGACTGTTTTGTATGTGATCATATCTTTCTTAATAAAAATATGTGGTTGCAGGTGTGGCATTGATCACTCACTATACTACTACAGATAAACCTCACTGCAGTTCAGTTTAAAGCCAGATTTATACAAAGCACAAAATGTATTGATTTAAATGTTTTGTAAGCTTCCAATGTCTGTGATTAAGCTAAACCCAGCCTGTTAAACTAAACCACTGAATGATAGGTGCATGTTCATAATGATGGTTATAAATATAATGTATGATTAAGAGTTTATAAGTGGTGCTGTTTATAGGTGCAAGTGCAATATTAATTTATATTAAAAAATATTTTATTTAACCAACTGCTCTGCTGTCTCCAGATAAAACAATGCAGGAATGCAGTGGTGATTTTCTCAGTTTCAGCTGTTCTGAGACTTTAAAATGTCATAACTTGGTTTCTTAAAAAGTGTTCGTGTATTCATTTTTAAAAAAGAGACATAGAACTTCCAACTCCACTACATGTAGGATATGAGTAACAAACCCAGGGCTAGCAGCAATGGGTGTGTGAGGGACAGAAGCATTTTAGTATTAAAGTATTAGAAATAGCAGCACAGGTTTAGTGTATGTTTGCAGTGGTTCAGTAACACTCAGAATCTGAAACATTCAGGTACGTAGTAGTCCTGAGTTTTAATATAAATACAAAACAACCAGCTGTAGTCACTCAATTTCACAGATGAACTGGAATTACAGTTTCCAGCAGTGTGATGGTGTTCCAGGTTACCAGAAAAATGTCAGGACAGAAGAATCAGTGAGTCTTAAAAGACAGTTCTGAGATAAACACACTGATGACAGATCGTAAAAATGACACTGAGTGAAGAGTTGTACTGGAGACCATTACAGATTTGCCCTCCTTGCCATTAAAGGAATAGTTTGGCCAAAAAATGTTTTCCCCATCTCTACTCTTACCTTTCATGTAGTGGATCAACTAAGACATGTTTGGTGTCTGAATTTTCCTTCCTTAGTTTTGTACTGGAACCACAAGATAGCTACAATACTCCAATTCAGACCTTAGGATAGCTGCTAATGTTGCAGCAGTACTTCATACTTTAATCCACTTTTACACATAAACCACATATATAAAAACAAAAATACATTTCCTTGCTTTATTTAAATGAGTCAGATGTATGTAAACAATGTACATCTCAAACATGTCCTATTCACTCCCAGTTCATAAAGCATATACTCTATAAGAACAAACGTATTGGGACACACTTGTTTTTCAGGGTTTGGGCCAGGCCTCTTCCAGTGAAGGGCAATCTTAATGCTTCAGCATACCAAGACATTTTGGACAATGCCATGCTTCCAACTTTGTGGACAGTTTAGGGGTGACCATTTTCTATTCCAGCATGACTGTGCCCCAGTGCACAAAGCAAGGTCCACAAAGACATGGTTGGATGAGTTCGGTGTGGAAAAACTTGATTGGCCTGCACACAGTCCTGACCTCAACCCCATCCAACACCTTTGGGATGAACTGGAACAGAGATTGCGAGCCAGGGCGTATTGTCAAATTCCCACAGAAACACTCCAAAATTTTGTGGAAAGCCTTTCAAGAAGAATGGAAGCTATTATAGCTGCAAAGGAGGGACCAACTCCATATTAAAGTCTGTGTATTCAAATGCAATGTCATTAAAGTCTCTGTTGGTGTAATGGTCAGGCGATCCAATACTTTTGTCCGTATAGTGCATATGGAAAACAAGGTGAAAAAAAAGCCCATTATTAATTCATTGCTTCAGTGAAGGCATCTAAATCTGTGCATTTACATATACCCTTATTTGGCTTCTCCTATTCACACTGAAGTTATAAGGAGTGTTTCAGCCCAGACTGCTTTTTGTACAAGGCACAATACAGGGTGGCCAATAAGAAGAGAGGTCATTTACATATATTAATTGTAAAGGCATAGTATCAAAAACAGGCTATTAATCTATAAGGGGTAAAGAAACATTAAAATTAATTAGAAACAATTTTGGTATATAAAGCCACACAAACGGAACAAAATTAAAATACAGGATATGGGCCTAGGACTGCTAGTGTCAGCACTGAGGTACCCTTGAGCAAGGTACCGTGTCGTTAATCAATTAAATAAAACATTTGAGGGTATTTTAAGTTTCTTATGGTCCACTTAGGCTAAAGAAACACAGCTAAGCTCTGACGCTGATTGGACACTTACAGTGCCCATGTTAAATAGGAAAACCTGCTGTTTATATAAACACAAGATATATTCTTAAATTGACAGATTAGTTATAAAATAACATTTATACACATCTGTTTTGAGAGTGTGCTGCACTCTTTACTTACACTTCCTCTATAAACATGGCTCAATCCATCAATCCAAACACCACACAGGTTACACAGTTCTTCCGACTGGTTCCATTTGTGAATCAGGTTTTTAACTGGATGTCTTTTTCAAAGATCAGACATTTCTACGGGAGTCGATTCTTCTTGAAGGTGTTCATTTGCATTTGTCTTGTGTGTATTTTGTGTGTGTGTGTGTGTGTGTGTGTAGTGTCTGTTAATATCATGTTAGAGTGTTCCTATGCGGTGGTGAGGCATCTGTAGAGTCTGCAGGTTGGGGCAGGTGAAGTATGGTGCAGGTAAAAAACATGTTGCTATTCCATTAGACGCGAAAGGAAGAGTCGGGCCGTAAAACACTTCCTCTTTTCCTTTAGTGCTCACGTCCAGAACCTGTCAATCACATAACTACATTACAATCTTACTACTTTATATACTGCATAATGACATTAGTGATACCATTACCACATTATTTACTCCATATGTGCATCATTCCACATCTTTCCACATTTATTCTAGTGCATTATTTACATGATCATTACATTATTTAGTCCTAAAGTGCTTTCATTACCCCTTCATTACAGTATTAACTCATTAAGTGCATTCATTACATCTTTACCATGTTAGTTTCTTCTTTTTTTGACAATCTATTTTTGGACTGAAATATATATTGAATAAAAAAATGCACATGTTCTACTGTCCAGATTTTTTTAGCCAAGAAAAAGAACTTTAAATACATTTAAAAATAAGCTAAATTTATGGAATTTGTACAATTTGGAAGAGGTAAAGTGACGTAACAGCTGAAATTTGTCGGGGGAGGCTTCTGAAAATAAAACAATGAGGCTTGATAAAATAAAATAAAAATTACAGGATCATTTGTTGAAGATTTCCTCAAAGTTTGCCTGTGAGGGTCTTACACATTTAGGCCAGTTGGTCTGGAATTTAATAAACATAATAAAAATATCAAACTAAGAAATTATCACATTTATTTATTATATTTTTTCTGAAGACAAAGAGAAAAAGTAACATTTTGAATAACATATCATTTACTATATCTAGCCCCCCCCCCCCCCCCCCCCGGGGATTTCTAAAAAATGATTTTCAAGATAATATCCTCAGTTTTTTAATCTTCCCCTTTCTGTAAAAGAATTGTGTGATTCCTTCTGAAATTCAATTTATATTATTCTCTTATCATATTCCATATTTTTAATAGGGCTTTGATTCAATTCGGAGGACATTTCTACAGGGCGTATTTAAACTAAGATGAGATAACATGGAAGAAAAAGTGTTTTTACTGAGTCAATTCTGTGACTGAGACCAAGGAAAGACAAAGTTCCAGCTGTATGTCATCTTTAATTTTTGCTAAGAGGGGGCATCATTTATCCCCATAAACTACTGTCAGTGTTGGGGTTTTTGTTTCTGTGAGTATATTCCTAAATATTTCAGTTTTGACCCCAATTAAGATGGAATTTTTCTCAGACGTGCTTAGACTGTGTTAATAATTAAAAGTCAAAATTTGAGTGTTTTGTATATTTAGTTTATATCCTGCACATCTCTCTACTGTTTCTAAAAGGCTCATTAATTCAGTTAATTTGTTAGAGGACCTACTTCAATAAATCACAGTATCATTGGAATACAATGCCACTTTGTTGTCTTCTCCATATACAGTGCAGAAAAGTTTTCAGACCCCTTCAAGTTGTCCTCATTTTGTTATGTCTAAGACTCATCCTAAAACGGATTAAATTCATATTTTCTATAATCAGTCTACACACAATACTCTGTCTGCACACAGCCATTTTCAGGTCTTTCCAGAGATGCTCTATTGGGTTCAGGTCCAAATGTAATCCATTTTAATCCATTTTAGGGTGAGTTTTACACATAACCAAAAGAGAACAACTTGAAAGAGTCTGAAAACTTTCCGTATGCACTGTATACAGATGCCTTTGATGCGTTCAGTGTGCACTTCACATAGAGCTTCTCACACAGTAGATAAGACAAAGAGCAACAATAAAATTGGGCACCTCTGTCTCAGTCCACACTCCAACTGATTGGTGTCTGAAGGGCACACATCTATTTTGATCCGGGCTGATGGTTTACTACATTGTGTATGGGTGCCCTTGTGACTATTTTTCAGTTTGTTTTGCCATAAACAACAAAAACAGGGCATGCACACATGGTATGGACTGACACATGCTCTTAGGCAGAAATAATTAATATTATTTATATAAATGAATTACACCATTCTTTTTTATCGTATGCTATAACTGTGACCAGTAAAGCTCCTCAGACTGCTGAGTTATTTTGTGAGCAGCAGAACACACTGATGTACTGACCTGTATGCAGGCCAAGGGTTCATTAGTCCAGATTGAATATCCACCAACCACGTAGATCCTGTCATCATGGACAGCCACGCCCGCCTCATTTTGGCCTTTTTTAGGTTAAACCAGAGACATTAGGCACTTTTCACTCTGGATATATACACAATCATTGCCATATCACACATGTAAAGTGGCATTTTTAGTTTCAGCTTTAGCTATTTTTTTATTTTCTTTTTCATTTTTAAAAGTTATTAATTTAATTAATCACCACATGATCATATATAAAGTTATGACACAATATGTAACTATTAGCCAAATTCACCTACACTCTTAATGTGTATGTGCGTGAGGGTGTGTACCGGTCAGTAAGCTGTAGCTGCAGCGCGTCCACTGGTCCAGGTCTATATTATAAGAGTCTATGTGCCGGACCAGGATGCGGTCGTTGTTGAAGTCCAGATCATTCCCTCCCAGGACGTATAGCTGCCTTCTCACTGCTCCCATCACGTGATACACCCTCCGCTGCAGCATGGGGCTGCGCACCAACCACTGATTCTACCAGAGAGGAGAAATTAGACAAGATTAAAGTTTATTCAACAGTCTTACAAAGTAAAGAAAAACTCAAACAAAGAGCCCCCCCAACACTGAATTAAATGTATGTTCTAGCAGCTTACGGTAAAGTGAACATTACTATTGTTTAGTACATGTTATGATAAATGTGCTGTTTACAGCATGTAAACAGTGATAGAACAATGAGTAAAGTGTGTATTCATATTTGGCAGGAAAAAAAAATGCCAAGCTATTTTCTACCAAGAGAAATGGAATGGGAAGTGGGGGCTCGCTGTATCTGATGCAGTCACACTACTGTTTTTCTTAAGTTTTATTTTTACTATTCTTTTTATAGCTGGAATTTGGCACCTCTTCTTCTCCTACAGTTTTTGAAATATGGGCATCTCTCCCTAGTTCTCTCTCTTTCTGCCTCTATCTCTCTCCCTAGTTCTCTTTTTCTGCCTCTCTCCCTAGTTCTCTCTTTCTGTCTCTCTCTCTCCCTAGTTCTCTCTCTTTCTGCCTCTCTCTCCCCAGTTCTCTCTTTCTGTCTCTCTCTCTCTGCCTCTCTCCCCAGTTCTTTCTCTTTCTGCCTCTCTCCCCAGTTCTCTCTCTTTCTCACTCTTTCTCCCTAGTTCTCTCTTTTTCTGTCTATCTCTCTCTCTGCCTCCCTCCCCAGTTCTCTCTTTCTGCCTCTCTTCCCAGTTCTCTCTCTTTCTGCCTCTCTCCCCAGATCTCACTCTTTCTGCATCTCTCTTCCTAATTCTATCTCTCTCTTTCTGCCTCTCTCTCCATTGTTCTCCCTTTTTCTGTCTCTCTTCCTAGTTCTCTCTCTCTTTCCGCCTCTCTCCCTCATTCTCTCTTTCTGCCTCTCTCCCTAGTTCTCTCTTTTCTGCCTCTATTTCTCTGCTTAGTTCTCTCTCTTTCTGCCTCTCTCTCCCTAGTTCTATCTTTCTGCCTTTCTCCCCAGTTCTCTTTCTGTCTCTCTCTCCAGTTCTCTCTCTCTTTCTGCCTCTCTCCCTAGTTCTCCCTCTTTCTGCCTCTCCCTAATTCTCTGTTTCTGCCTCTCTCTCCATAGTTCTCTCTCTTTCTGTCTCTCTCCCTAGTTATCTCTGTTTCCGCCTCTATCTCTTTCCTTAATTCTCTCTTTTTGCCTCTCTCTCCCTAGTTCTCTCTTTTTATCGCTCTCCTTAGTTCTCTTTCTGCCTCTCTCCCTAGTTCTCTCTATCTGCCTCTCTCCTTAATTCTCTCTCTCTTTCTGCCTCTATCTCTCTGCCTAGTTCTCTCTTTCTGCCTCTCTCTCCCTAGTTCTCTCTCTTTCTGCCTCTCTCCCTAGTTCTCTCTCTTTCTGCCTCTCTCCTTAGTTCTCTATCTTTCTGCCTCTATCTCTTTCCTTAGTTCTCTCTTTCTGCCTCTCTCTCACCCTAGTTCTCTCTTTCCATCTCTCTCCTTAGTTCTTTCTTTCTATCTCTTTCCTTAGTTCTCTCTTTCTGCCTGTCTCCCTAGTTCTCTCTCTCTTTCTGCCTCTATCTCTCTGCCTAGTTCTCTGTTTCTGCCTCTCCCTAGTTCTCTCTTTTTTGCCTCTCTCTCTCTCTCTGTACACAAAAAACACACATAGACAGACTCCATTCTATAGACCATGAAAAAGGACCAAACACACACACACACACACACACACACACACACACCCATTCTCACGGTTTACCTGCTCTGGGTCATATACCATCAGTCTGTTCTGGTACTGTGCTGTATTTGTGACGCCACCTAGAGGGAAGAAAAACTGTCATTATCACAGCCAACATATTGGCAGTGACATTTTAATACTGGACTGACTTTAAAAATACCTTTTATTCCCAGGGGTGACAACACATTCAGTTTGTAGTGGGACATTTTTTGCCATCATAAAATAAAAAGTTTTGTCTGAAATATGCTACAACAGCAGCTGACTGACTGAAACATGGTCCACTCGCTGACTTTCAGCACTATATCTAACATATGCGATTATAAATGTTATAATACATATGCTATATAACATATGCTATAATAAATCTGGGCAATGTAATGACACTTATTCTTGTGATAAATTGACGTAATACATTACGTCTCAAAATGATTTTCTTAGCATATGGTGGATATTGTCACTACTTATCAAACACCTACCAACTGCATGTCTTGTTACAAAGAGATCATAAGTAACTATGGTTAATTTGACTGCGGTGCATTGTGTAAAAATAAATATTTGTACACACAGATTTTGATTGAATTTAATTTTTTATGTGGCACTACTCTGTTTTTGTCCACTCTACTTTATGAGAAGTCAGAAAAAATAAATACTGTAGCATAATGCATTGTTCATTGTGAAATTTCATGAAATATCATGATGTATTTTTGCCATATCGCCCACCCCTAGTTTGGACTAGGTCCCTTGCTTCCAGTGAAGGGCCATCTTAATGCTTCAGCATACCAAGACATTTTGCACAACACCATACTTTCAATGGGCAGTTTAGTGAGGGCCCTTTTCTATTCCAACATGACTGTGCCCCAGTGCACAAACCAAGGTCCATAAAGACATGGTTGGATGATTTTGGTGTGGAAGAACTTGACAGGCCCACACAGAGCCCTAACCTCAACACCATCCAGCACCTTTGGGATGAACTGGAACAGAGATTGCGAGCCAGGCCTTCTCGTCCAACATCAGTGCCTGACCTCATAAATGCTCCACAGAATGAACGGGCACGAATTCCCACAGAAGAGTGGAAGCTGTTACAGCTGCAAAGAGGGACCAACTTCATATTAAAGTCTATGTGTTTGAATCCAATGTCAAGTCCCTGTTACTGTAGTGGTCAGGTCTCCCAATACTTTTGTCCAAATAGTGTATATGAGCACATAGTTCAAACTTTCAATTTTTATCTGAAGGTATTTATGTCCAAATTGGATGAATTGAACAATTTTATATGTAGTTCCTGGAGTGTATCAGAATCTGTCAGAATTATGGCATGCATAATATGAACATTACAGAGCATTGTATGTTGCTGTCACGTAATATATGCGCGTGTTCACGTGTATGAGAGAAACACCTGATATCCACAGCAAGTTGTCCGTCACACATCCGGCATGGCAGGAGAGTGAGCGGTCAAATGGCTGGACGTAGCTCCATTTGTTCCTTCTGGGGCAGTATCGCTCCACACTGGGCAGCACCTGCCTCAGCTCATTCCTGCCCCCGACTGCATACAGGAACTGCCCCAAGGCAGCCAGCACAAAATGCTCACGACAGGCCTTCATGGGCGCCACGTCCATCCAGCGGTTTGCCCTCGGGTCGTAACGGCACACACTCCGCACAGCACATGTGCGACCATTGACATGCTCCACCTCCCCACCTGCCACAAAAAGGAAGTTACCCATCACTGCTGCACAGTGGTGGCTCCGCCCTGCAGGCATGGGTGCCAGCTCACTCCAGTTGGCTCCACCCCCAACCTGGCGCAAATGCTCCTGAGGGCTAGGGTTGAAAAAGCGCAGCTCCCTGACACGGCTGACCTCGCGTTTACGTCCGCCAGTGATGTAGAGCGTGAGGGATCGGTAGCGGGGGGTGGTGCGAGGGGTTTGCTGCAGTGGCTGGGCGAAGGGGCAGCGGTGGTAATCCAGTGCCTCCTCCAGCAGGGCAGTGGCAGCGGGGCAGGCGCGCAGCAGGGGCAGGCTGCAAGACACATGCTGCAGCGTGGACAAATCCATCAGCCCAAAACGAACATGCTGTAGGAGTTCCTCAGAGTGATGAAGTCTACAGCCATGCTCCAACCAACGCACCAACAACTGCAGAGAGCAAAAGAGAGAGAGAGAGTAATGAATTTAATTAGTGCGATTGCATCTTCTTAAGTTTTATTATTGCTATTCTTATAAGTTTTGTTCCACCCACTTTTTGGCGGCGCTTCTCGTCTGAGCCCATATTGAATTTTGGCAAAATTCCAAAGTCAAAATGTGCGTTAATATCCGGTGTCTTGCGCTTGTACACAGGTGGCGCAATGCTAAAGCGCTATACTCTGAATCAAAAGATTGGGGTTCAATACAAAGCCCAAGACGATTTTTTTTAACACAAACATTTTTTTTTTTTTTACTCAGAAATGTTTGGGGGTCTCCAAACACTGGTTTTATAGTAACCATGCAATCACACTTCAAATTTCCCTGCAGAAATGCATCTAGTTTATATTGCACTTCTCATGCATGAAATGAAGTACTTCACAGACTATAAAAATTCAAGTCAGGGAAAAAATTAAATTTTAAAAGATTAAAAAAAAAATTAAAAAATTAAAAATTTTAAAAGAGTGCCAAAAACAACCTACAACAACAAAAAATATCGCTACTGGACTCTGGATGACAACTGCACAGAACGACCATTCTTCCAAAAGATATTCCGTGTTTTGCTGATGGTGAAGAATAATGTCTAACACGTTGGCCCAGAATCTCTTATTGCACATTGTAAAAAAATGAGCCATAACATTACAACCGCTAGCCTAATTTTGTGTAGACCCCCTTGTGCTGACTCGTCCAGGCATGAGCTCCACTGGTGTGTTGTGGTATCTGGCACCAAGACATTAGCAGCAGATCCTATATGTTGCAAGCTGGGTCTTCCATGGTTCTGACAAGTATGTCCAGCACATCCAAAAGATATTCAATCAGATTGAGATCTGGAGAATTTAGAAGCCAAGTCAACAGCTCGAGCTCTTCGTCATGTTCCTCAAACCATTCCTGCATAATCTTTGCAGTGTGACAGCGCATTATCCTGCCATTATGATACACCGTTGCCATAAAGGGGTGTACTTGGTCTACAACGATGTTTAGGTAGGTGGTACATGTCAAAGTAACACCCGCATGAATACAAGTTTTGAAGCAAAACATTACCCAGAGCATCACGCTGACACACACTCAGACCAGACCAAACTTCTTCCATTATTTTATGGTCCAGTTCAGATGGGTGTCAGAACACACAGTTCATCCCAGCTTGTTGCATATGGGGCTGCATAGCC
>JBBPCZ010115470.1:0-10540 GCA_037974445.1 Brycinus macrolepidotus
CACACACACCACACACATACACACACACACACACACACACACACACACACACACACACACACACACACACACACACAGTTGTTGCGTAACTGGCACTCAACATGGGAATTTTAAACTGTAGCTGAGAGTTTTTTCAAGGTTTGTGTCTTTGAATCTGTGTGTGTGTGCGTGTGTGTGTGTGTGTGTGTCTTTGGCCTTGGGCAATAAGATCAAAGACCCTACTCTTATCAGCAGTGTGAAGTGAGTGATCCAAAGTGGCTGTAGCTCATTCATTTGAGAACAACACACACACACAGACACACACACACACACACACACACATACATACACACATCTCAGGTAAAAGTGCAATAGGGTCACTGATAGCTCTCATTTCTGGCAGAGATAAAAGAAAATGTCTCACATTTAGCATTTAGGGATTCCCCTCAGAATTACAACAGTGAAGTCACTGTGCTGAAGAATCTACTGGCTGAATGATATCTAATAATACTTCACCTGATCACCGCTCACAACGGGAGAAACACGGAGAACTACTAAAGAAGAAGAGAAGACAAAGAAGAAATCACATATAAAGAGGAAAAGATAAAGATAGAAAAAGGATGGAAATGAAGTAGAAGAAGAAGTATCAAATATGAATAAGAAAAGAAGAAGATGAAAACACCAAAAATGTCTCAGCTGAGGGGTAAGGGGATAAAAAACTGCTCGATTTTTAGGAAAACTGTCAATTTAAGCATGCTTATCAGAATCTCAGAATCAGTATAACAATTGGAATTGAAATCAAAATCAGAACAGAGTATTTTTTTTATTATACTCTGTTTTATTTTATTAATAGTAAAGGGGCTTATGGCCTTATCCAGAGCGACTTACAATCATTAGTTACAGGGACAGTCCCCCTGGAGCAACTGAGGGTTAAGTGTCTTGCTCAAGGACACAGCGGTAGAAAGTGGGGGGTTTGAACCTGCAACTTCGTGGTCATTGGGTTCACAGGCAAGTGTTTTACCCACTAGGCTACTACCCCCACCCCCATTGGCTGAGCATGATGTCACAAAAAATGTGTGAACACCTTCTCTGACCTGAGTCTAGAGGTTATTAAGTAGTTCAGATGAAGCAGCATGATGAGAAAACACTGCCAAACAGTTACTGCAGCTTCACTAAAGCACCAGTATGTGTGCGTGTGTGTGTGTGTGTGTGTGTGTGTGTGTGTGTGTGTGCACATATGTCTATTTTCGATCTCCCATCGTAAACCTGAGCGGTATGTTGGCTCTCTTTGCAGCCATGACGCTTCAGTCCAGACAGGAAAGAGGATGTTTGGAGGGGAAAGGCAGCACACACACACACACACACACACACACACACATAGAGGACCACGCTAGGCCGGGCCCATCCGGGGCCTTCACCTGACACACTCCTGTCCTTTTACCAGCTGTACAAATAGAGAACACACATACACACACACACGCACACACATACAGACACATATGCACACACACACACACACACACACACACACACACTGCTGGGAATTCACATCAAAAACAGGTGGATTTTATAATAGTGTCTGACTTCACTCAGTTATATATAAACCCAGCCAGTGGTCAGTAATTACCTTTAAAAGCCACAGCCCACCACTTCCTAACTGTCTGAAACCACACTACTGCTGCTAAGGGGTCACTCAGAGGTCACTGTATGGTGGGTGATCTCATTCAGGTCCCTTTCTGAAAGCATAACTCAATAATGTCCATATCGGAAATCTTACATTTCCGATGGTGCACATGTTCTTTGAAACTGAGCACATATCTGAAGACATTTTTTACACAGATCAAATCATATGACCATGAACACACACACACACACACACACACACACACACACACACACACACACACAAGCACAAAAAAGACATTTGACCATTGACCTAAACTGAATGTTTTTAACACTCTGATCTGCTAGATGTGGTGAATAAACGCCCAAACAGTCTGAACTTTTGCCCCAGCATTCGCTGACCTTTAAATGTCCAGCCAATAATAGTAGTCTTTTCTTTCTTGTGGTGTGGGAAGGCATTTTAAACATACAATTTAAAAAAATGAACCACATATAGTTCTATACTTCACTCTAAAGCTAAGAATTCAAATTCATTTTTTTAATTATTATTACTATTTTAACAGCCGCAGAATAAAAAGCATTCCTGACAGCAGGGAGCACTCCAGCACCTTCGGCGCAACCACTTTCTATGTAGCTGATAGGTTATGATAGACTTATTTGATGATAAACTCAACAGGCTATGTCCACTTGTTAATGGTAGCTAACACTAGGCAATAGCTCAGTGTAATGTTTTGCTGCTGTGTACAGTCTTCAAATTTCATGATGAAGGGACTAATAAAAATCATTACATTAACTTACCTGCATGAACAACTTCTCCTGTAAAATGTTTTTTTTGTTTTTTTTTTGGAGATTCTAGGTTTTACCCGGACAGCAATGATATGCTGTGCTGGACTAAAAACGCTAGGTATATTTGAATATATACTTTATTTTAGTGTAGGAAATAAGTCTAACTTTATTGAGGGATCTCAAATAGTTAAATCTTGCACTATTTACACAGTAATATGATTTTTGTTATAGAAGTCACAGTTATCACCAATGGTAAATGCATTTTAAAATTTTGCTGTAAATTATTGCACACTGAAACAAGGGTAGAAATTGGAAAGTTCCAATCCATACCACCTTTGTGTTCATAAGTAGAAGGGGATTTGTATTCGTTAAAAAGTTAGTGTTTTTGGGCACAGTCTTTTACATTCTTGTCATGTTTTGACAAGCAAACAAACGGCAAAAAAAAAGTGCTGACCTCAACTGGACCACATGGAATGCACAAATGTAATTAAGTACATAATTACGCCATTTATTATGCAATTACAAAATGACCCTTAAATAATTATGTACTCTCAATTACATCTACAGCAAACCAACAATAAAAAGCCCGAGACTTCTAAAGTGAGCTGCTGCACATGTGTCTGGCCACTTCAAACGAGGGCACTCAAACTGACTCACGATTTGTTTAGAAAGATTCGCATGCCTCGGTCTCCTCTTCCCAAAAATCCACCAGAGGAGACACGAGAGAGTGTGTGTGAGAGTGTGTGAGAGATACACCAGTTTCATAATCAAATAAACCGCTGTGGCGAAGTTCCTCTGTCATGCACACAGCTGCTGCCCTGAGGTTACTGACTCACGACTACAAGGGGAATCCTTCCGCGTCGGACTTTAATCATGCTCAGACTTAGATTCAGACTCCACTTTTTCTGAGTGAGGTAGACCACCCGAGTTTTAATACATCCAGTATTCAGACAATCCAGACAATCCAGACAAAGACCATTCAATGAAAAACATTTGGCGCTATTTTTTCCATTTCATTTCTGAGGCAGTTCAACAAACCTACATCCCCCCCCCCCCCCCCAAGCACAACCCATTTTAAAATTACTCACTCGGCTAAGACATGCTTAGGGTCTGAAGTTTGCTTCTTCTTTATTTTGCCTTGAAGCTATGGGGGGATGTAGTTAACAAGTAATGGAAATGTAGTTACATGGCTAAATTAACATACACTTGCCTCATACACCATGTCAAGTTGTTAAGTAACCTCTAAATGACTTGCTTATGTGATTTCCAACATTGTTTTTAGTTTAGTGTTTATAGAAAATATATCTTAAAATTGTCATTAGGCAACATTTTGAGCCAATGGCAGAAATCCTGAGCCAACGACAACGACAAAACTGAACAAAAAGGTGAAAGAAAAGGGATGCTGGAGACATGCAATTCCAAACATCATGGAATTGGAACTGCTGAATTAGAAACATTAAATTAGTGAAGTTTGAGAACACCTATCTAACTTCACGCATGTTCCCACCACTCCCTACACTGAGCTCTGGTGAGGTTTTTGCACCCTGGTTCCTCCCTGTTTCTGACTTCTGCACCTCCACATCCTTCATTAAACCAGAAGCTATTTTCCCTCCTACAGTTCCCTCAAGTACTCCTCGTACCATAGCCATTAACTGAAAATGCCTGCAATCTCAAAAGAGGTGCATCAAACCTCTAATTGTAAGTTAATCGAACAACGAACTGTTACATTCTGTTAACCTGTTTCAATTTAAAACAAAGGCAAATCATTACATTTTAAGTTAGCTAGTTTACTTACTTTCACTAAATACTTCATATGTGAAAACACACCTGGATAATAAACAATATATTTCCGATTCTGATTGTTTCTACTTCAAAATGCATTTGTGGAGTTCCAGTATAGCACAGACTCCAGTAACGCACACAGAACATTACCGGAAGTGTAAAAGAAGGAAAAGAGAACAAAGAAAACATTAGGAATACAGTTACACAACTTGAGCAGGCTTTTGGAGTCAAAGCAGATGCATGGTCATAGCTCAACTGACAAAAATAATGTGGCATGGCGAATGATGGAGCCAGCAGAAAATATAGAGCCACGGGATTAAACATTCGAGACCGAAAACTGCTGATATAGGATCGGCCTCTGATGATGCATGTACAGAAATCGATTTTATTGAAATATAAAAGACGAGAGGACTGATCCCAGATCGGTCTGAAACACACGGGTCATTGAGTGTAAAGAGAGGAACCCAGAATCAAGCTTAGTCGGTAATTACTGCTAGCAAGTTCTGGGAGACCGCTCAGTTCACTTTAGAATGAATCAGTCAGCTTCAGTCAGCCAGAGCCGATCCAAATGGAGCCCATGCCAGCCTCATGCCCCATAATTCTACATGTCACCAACCAACGGCAAATGCGCACGCAAATATTTCAGCAAGTTCGCTAAATTACAGGTTTTGGTGCAGTGGGTACGAGAGCCCTGTTGGATCTATCAGCAGGAGATCATGTCAGAGAAGCCGCAGGCATATTCTCACTCTTAAAGCAATAGTTTGGCAAGAAACAAACAAACAAATTTTCCACTTATCCCAAATGTAATCAGTCAGCCAAGACACGTACTGTGATCTTTACGAATTTGACGAAAGTAATAGACGTAAGAGCGCTTTTCGGGTTATTTGGAAGGTATAGTCATTATGTAAGAAAAAAATATAAGAACCTAACTATGACTGGTCCATTAGAAAATTATTATATGTAATTGAGATGTGTGAGAGTGAATAATCTTTTCAAAGTTGAAGGAACCTCCACAAAATGTAAAGGTTTGAAGATGAGCCATTAAACTGGTGAAGAACCTTTACACTACGTGCAAGTTCTTTATATCTTTAAAAGGTTCTTCATACTCACAAATGGTTATGGCTACTTGGCACGCTTGAGCGCTTCCATTACTGTAGCTACATTAGCCTCGTAGCTCAAGTGTAAAACTAAAGATGCAAGCATGTTTTGGCTGACTGACTGTATTTGTGGGTAAGGAGAGGAACTTGGCAAATTTGATTTCTTAATAAATATACTCTGGAGTCTCTTCTTTCTCTGGAAGAGCTGCTGTGGTTGGTAATGTGCTCAAAGCATTTTCGCCGGAGAATCCACCGATCACCACTGAACTTTTGAAGAGTTTGAATTTTTGCAGAACTCTCACTTTTAAGTACCCAGATTAACGTCTCCGTTCTCTGGAAGTGTCCGTACCATGCCGTGTAAGTGCGGCCGACTCTGAAACTCACGAGCCTGCAATGTAAACATTCTTTAGGGAGTTCTCTGGCAGACGCTCAACTCTAAGCACACATTAGTGGACTCATTCTTCACGACGACACAGAAACAGAGGGCTTGACCGCAGGTTCAGTGAGTTTACGTCCCGTTAGCACATGCGACAGGATCAAAGACAGATGCCAAAATTATCCAGACGGTCCTTCTAATTAGTGAGTTCGGCTACTTTAAGGTGCACCCAATTACTGACACAGACATTCAGTTGCATGCCCACAGTTTGCGAAATGTCCACAGAAAAGCTTTTCCTATAGAATGGGACACTTTGGAGAAGAAGCACATGAGTCTAACGTGACCATTCCCAATGCCAAGCATCATCTAGAAGGCCTCCAACATCGGGTTGTGAAACTGTGTTCTCTGGAGCCATGGAAGGTCCAATACCTTTGGGATAAGCTGGAGTGGTGTTTGTCTAATCAACCAAATTTAGTAGCCTTACTGACCTCCCCAGTGCTCTCATGGCTGAATGCATTCAAATTCTCATGGTAATGTTCTAACATTCCAATGTAAAGTTTTGAAATGCGCTGCTTCCTAATCAGTAGGGAAATACAAACTATTTTATGAAAACACTTATACTTGAAAAGTTGGTAGGGTGATGACAGAGCATCATATGAATTAAGTTCCATGTCCTCAAGTGAAATGGATCATGATATGATGTGTATTTTATATGATATGTCCTTGGTTTAATAGGCCTCTAGTACATTCAGTTTCATTGGTTACTAGCAGGTGCATGGTCATACTATTCAAGCTTCATGATGACTGGTCAATGATAAGCATTCCTTGATTGGCCAGTGATGGTCACATATTTGTAAGCACCTTACAGCCCATCCATAATCTGTCTCAAAGATGCCAATTTTCGCCTTGATTGGTTGCACGGCTGCTCAGAAACAGCTCATAAGCAGTTACAGTGAGCCCGAGCCACATAAATCTGCCAAAAGGTGACCTCAGGCTTAGCAGTGAAGTTTTATCAGAATCAGATAAAGCATTAATGAGTTACAGCTGTTTAAGTAAATTTTGCTCCAATACATAAGGGTTAATTAGCATATGGTCGCAATATTATTTTGAAACGCTTCTGATAACTGATCATTGGGGCTCAGGGTATTTTGATACTATTGCACTGAATTCAAATTAGTAAGTAAAGAAATGTAGCTCACTTTTCATACTTTGGCACAACCTTTTTGTACCATAATGTACAGCTGACGTTGTCACACATCTGTGAATAGATTACAAGCTTTTGTTATATTGTACACTCAACATACATAACAGTTTGTTATATATACACTGTGTATTTGTGTAATGACAGTGAACCTGAACTGAAATGAAGGAAACTGAATTTAACTGAATTGTGCACATCTTCACACCGCGTTTAAATTAAATGCATTGCATTTTCAGCACCTGACCAAGTTTTGGACATGTTTTGAGCTCAACATGGGTTTTTGCTAAGCTGCTTTTACTTCTATAGAATAATTAATTTGCTGAAGTAAAAACACATTTTTGCAGCGCAGAGGGACTTCTGAGGAGAGAAAACAGCACAGCTCATAAACACTAACAACCTGCAGCCCTCAGCCAAGCACTGTTCCAGCGTACACACACACACACACACACACACACACACACACACACACTACCACACACGTGTCCTTTCTGAGCCTGAGTGATTACGGTGGGTCGATTCTGGAGCGCTCATAATTCGGCTTTGTTGACTGCTCTGGGAGCACATTCACGAAAAGTGTTAACTGTAGAGGGGTAAACACCGAGCGAAAAAGGAGGCTCTGGGGTTTTGAGTTACAAATACAGCAAAACAGCATGGGAACAGCATGCAGCATGAAAACGCACCGCCGACTCAATCTACTATATAACTAAACAAGTCTTTTCAGTGCTGTTAAGCATCTTTTAGTGCAATGCTTTTAAACCTCAGCCCCAACCGTAAACATGCTAAATTTAAGCCCAAACTGTAACGGTCATATTAAACTAGAATCCTAAATCCAACCTTAAACTTTGACTGCAAATCTAATCCTAAACTCCTACCTCTAAATTTAAGCACTAGTCTGAAACACTGTAAGTCTAACCTTAAATCTCAGTACAAAAACTAAACTCTAATCCTAAAATCTCTAACCCCCTTCATCTGTCTTCACTACAGCACTGAGGAACACCCCCCCTCCCAACTTGCACACACACACACACACACACACACACTGCTTCCTTCATTATAACAAAAACATCAACAGCAAATAAAACACAATTTAAATCGCATGAAGACTTGACAAGAGAAAAGGAAAGAGAAAGTAAGGAAGAGAAAAGGAAATACAGACGCATGAAAGACAATGGAAAAGGAAATCAAGAACAAGGAAGAGAAAGAAAAGAGCGAAGAAAGAAAGAAAGAAAGACACAAAATGCCTGTGATGGTTTTCAGACATTTCATTCAGTGACTGAAAGAAATCAGGTTGTAGATTTCATCCTGAAGAGGAGCTAAGCTGTAAACTCTGTAGATTGGAGGGGTTGACACACCATCACTGTGTGTTCATCTGACCTTAAAGGCCCGTCTGTAACCCACCCAAGCGTAGCAGCCGCTGTGAATGATGTGTGACCTGTTTAGGGCGGTTCTGACCCACACAGAGACAAAGCCCTCATTTCTCTCTCAGAACCCCCCCTGCTCCAGATCATCGCCAGTGATTAACATAACTACTCTCAAATTAGGACTTAAGGGGTTATTGCTGTTCATTAAAGTGGAACTTGCTCTCTCTCTCCTCTCTCTGCATGTGTGTGTGTGTGTGTGTGTGTGTGAGAGAGAGAGAGAGAATGTGTGGATAAACAGTCTTCCTTTCATAACTACACATTTTGACCTCAAGTGTGAAGGAGTGGCCCTGCAGTTGCATTGGGAACCTCTAGGGGGCAGCACAGAAGTCAAAATTATTACTAACAGCGTATGCTCTATTTTATATGAACTATTTCTCACTTGTTGCTCATTGCAACAAATGGAGAGCTTCTATGGTGAGTGCAGATTCCAAACTTCCAACCCACACCACAATTGTGTTTGTAAGTAGAAGAGGAGATGCCCTGTTTTTGACATCAAAATATTTGGAAAGAAGTCAAAAGCACAGACATGTCAGTGCAGATGGAGATCGAAATATATTCATTGTGCAACTAGCTGTTATTAATTATGAAATGAATGCTTATTGTAGAGCAAACTAATGTTAACAGCTCCAAACCAGTAAGGGTTAACTAAGTCACTGTTACACATTAAAGGAATGGAGTATTACTGGAAAAAAAAAAAAAACACCACATAAATGCAGTGAAAAAGAACAAGAAGCACACACCACTCACACAAAAACACACTTTCACAACCCACATGATGTGAGTAGTAAGACATGCACAGATCAAATGCTCTGTTTCAAGCTCCTTCAGACATGAGGTCAGCAATGAGGTCAGCAATGGCTTTACAGAATGTGTGGTCTTCTTTCCTTGATCATCATCAAGACTGTCTATTCAAAAGTATCCAGACTGAGTGAAGTCAGCTACTTAAAAGTGAACCTATTTTTGATGCGAGTGTTCTATTGCACTCGTGCAGTTTGTAAAATCATTGCCAATAGAAAGACATGCTCTGGAGCATTTGGAGCACATGACCCTATGATTGCCACAACCAGTGCCAAGCCTTGGCTAGAGGGTGTCAAAAGACCCCCAGCATTGCACTATGGAGCAGTGGAACTGTGGTCCTTAGAGTGACGGAGCTCTGACACTAATTTTGGGATGAGTTGGGAGGTCAGGTACTGATATCAGATGATGGAAGTGGAAATCATCTAACATCAGTACCTGACCTCACTAATGTTTGTGGCTGAATGCAATCAAATCCTCACAGCAATGATCCAACATCAACTGTAAAGCCTTCTCAGAAGAGCTCCAATTACTACTCTTCAGAGGAAGAAACACTACAGGTGTCTGCACACTTTTGGACATGCTGACTTTTGCCTGAAAAAAAAGTCTGACCTGCAGTAACCCCTGCAAGCGTATGTGCGCGCGCGCACACACACACACACACACACACACACACACACACACACACACACACACACACACACTTCTGCACACCCACACACACACGCTCACTCACACACATTTTCCCGGAAGAAGGACAGGATATGGGCTGATGGTGTATCTGCTAATAGAAAGTGATGAATCCAGTCTGAGTCAGAATATCAGATTATTCCCCAAAAGGAGTCAGTATGACTCATGTTCAACAAACTAAACTCATCTTCAGTTATCCACTCATCCCTCCATCTCTACTCTCCTCTCCTCTCATATTCTCTGTTCTCCTCTTGTTTTCTCCTTTCCATTTGAATCTTCTTATTTCCTCTCCTGTGTCCACTGTTCTCATCTTACGATTGAATCTACTCTTTTCTCCTCTTTTCTGCTTTTAACAGTATACCTTCTCGTTTCTTCTTGTCCCTCGTCTGTTCCCCTGATGTTTTCCCTTCTCTTCTCTTCTCTTTTCTCCTCTTCTCATCTCTTCTCTTTTCCTCTCTTCCTGTCCTTTCCTCTTCCTTCCTTTCATCTCTTCCTCTGTCCATCCCACCTTCCTCTCTATTCTTTATTTTCTCTATTCTTATCTCCTCTACTATTTTTGTGCTCTACACTCTTCTCCTCTCTTTTTCATCCCTCCTTTCTCTTCCTCTCTTTTCCTCGTGCTGGGACGCGTCTCATGCTGTGGTTCGCAGATGTTTCTCTCCAGTGTTGAGCCAAAGGAGAGTGAGTGAGTGAGTGTGTGTGTGTGTGTGTGGGTGTGTGTGTGTGTGTGTGTGTGTGTGTGTGTGTGTGTCTGTGTGTGTGTGTGTGTGTCTGTGTGTGTGTGTGTGTG
>JBBPCZ010115551.1:0-10539 GCA_037974445.1 Brycinus macrolepidotus
GTAATTGTGGTTGGTGTGTGTAAGGTGTGTAATTGTGGTTGGTGTGTGTAAGGTGTGTAATTGTGGTTGGTGTGTGTTAGGTGTGTAATTGTGGTTGGTGTGTGTTAGGTGTGTACTCCGCGGCAGAGCTGCCCGCAGGGTGTGTCTTGGGGCTGACAGTAGATGACCCAAGACTGACTTTGCCTAAGAAACGGGTGAAATCTACACCTGACCTGCAGGGGGCGCAGGGTGAGTTCTATCTCACAAACACACACACACACACACACACACACACACACACAGAGACGCTGTATCAGACCCTGACTCTGACAAGACACTTTTTAAAAACGGAATGAACAAATATATTTTAAAATGTGTTCAGTTGATAATCAGCTCAGCGTGTCCAAACTAACAGCGTTTGGTTGCTGCAGGGGGGCTGCAGGGGGTCTGCAGGGGGGCTGCAGGGGGGCTGCAGGGGGTCTGCAGGGGGGCTGCAGGGGGGCTGCAGGGGGGCTGCAGGGGGGCTGCAGTGCAGTAAAGCTACAGGGTGTGCAGCTCTGAGTTGGGTGGGGAGCACGTGGTGTGTCAGGCCCTGAGCTCCTAGGGAGCCTCTGCCTCTCCATGCAGATGAACCAGGTTTGAATCCTGGCGGGGCCCATCTCGTCCTCCCTCTCCCTCTCTCCCCATCCCTCTCTCTCTCCTCCTCCCCCTCCCTCTCTCCCCCTCCCTCTCTCCCCATCCCTCTCCCTCTCTCCGCTCCTCCCTCTATCTCTCTCCGCTTCTCTCTCTGCCTGCGAGCGAAGCACATCAAAACATTCCACCAGTTGCTCTTATTTTCGTCTCTACCGCCTCCGTTTCTTTTGATCGGACGCTGGATTAAGTGTATTGCAGTGTGTAGTGTGTGACGTGTCTCTGCCCTAATGCTGAAGTGCGAGTACTGGCTGGTCCTGTATGCTGGAGTGCGTGTGTTGTAGGTTCTGAAGAGCGGAGAGAGATGATTCTGAGAGGAATTCCTGCACCCTTGGCTCAGAGTGCTTTATGGGACCAGTCTGTTCGAGACAACGTTACAAACAACAAGATCCCGGAGCAGGTACTACAATGTCTCCATAGTTTTACTGTTCTTCTGAAGTTTTATTTGTGTGATTTCTGATGCAATTACACTATTGTTCTTCATAAGTTTTATTATTATTATGATTATTATAAATTTTTTTTATTCCACCAGTTTTTTGGAGCTGCTTCTCCTCTTTTCGAAACATGAGCAAGGTTCCCATGTCAAAAGGTCCATTAACATCCAGTGCATATAGAAGCTGAGAACGGAACAGAAAACAAAAAAAACAAATGTGAAAAAATAAACATGAAGCAAAAGCCACAGCACGCTCATAAAACAGACTTCTAAACGCTAAAGTTCAGTTGTATGTGTGACTGTTTTGCTTTAATAACAAACAATCGTGAATGCTGCTACGCGCTAGGCTGTACCCATAAATGGCTTGGTAAGGACCGGCGCTGCCCCAGCCCCCCAGTGGCACAACAGGTAGAGCGCCAGCCTCTGAACCAAAGCATTTTGAGTTCAGGACTGCCTGGGTGGATTTTTTTTAAACACAAACTGTTTTTTGCCCATAAAACCAATGTTTGTGTCTCCAAACGCTGGTTTTATAGCAACCGCGCGATCACACTTCGCATTTTCTCACGGAAATGCATCTAGTTTAGCGTGGTCTCTCGTCTTAACATGGACACCAGTGAGTGTGTTTGTGTCTTTCAGCATCTGAACAGGATGAAAAGGGAATTGTTGGTGCCAGGCTCTAGGTTGCCGACGCCACCCCAGGGCCGAGTGCCCGTCCTGCTGGTTCACCAGGCAGGGAAGCAGCAAGGGGAGGAGCGTTATGGCTGGGGCTCTGGATGGGATCTGCTACTACCCAAGGGCTGGGGCATGGCCTTCTGGGTGCCTCTGGTGAGAACAGATGCTGGCAGCGTTGTGTAGCTCTCAGCCTGTTTATGTTGTGGTCCAGCAACTGTTTACCTGTGAAACACCGTTTGCTTACGCAGTAGCTTTGTAGTGACAGTGTTACGCCTGTTGTGTTGAGTGTGCTCTGTTTTTTTCTGCTCCAGACAGTGCATGTGCTGCAAATCAAACTTTATCAATAAAACTCTCTGTTAACATTACTGTTGTAAATTAGTGTGTGAAAGTTAAATGACTGTATTTTTGTGTGTGACAGGTATACCGTGGTGTGCGTGTTGGGGGTCTTCGGATGAGTTTGAAACACTCCCAGAATAAATGTGCCCCCCACTTCCCCCACGATTTCCCAGACTGCCCTGCAGGTGCCCGCTTTCAGGAGCAGCAAGAGGCCGAACTGCTGGAAACGTTTAAGAGGTGCAGAGCAGCTTTTTTAACACAGGAGCTCCAGTTTTTATTGCTTTGATACAACAGTTCTACAAAATAAATTTAAAAAGTAAAGCAAGAAAACCCCAATTTTTTAATCAAATGTTTTAATAACAGTGATTGCTTCCACCAACAAAGTAGAACATTTTGCATTACAGCTGTAAACCTGTAATGTCAGGTTAAGCTCAACTAAGGTTAAGTCTTTACCAGATTTATTTTGTTTATTTTGTATTTCTGGCTATCTCACATAAGCAGTTTCCTCCGGGATCAATAAAGTTTTCTGATTCTTATTCTGATCCTGATTCTCCTGTTTGATTAACGTTGTTAGTTATTCATCTCTGCTGGCTGGAAAGTTTAGTTAAGGGCAACAAAACAGGCTGGAACTTTAACGCAGGCTTGCTGTCACTCTGTTCTTCAGAATCTGACCAAATGGGCTGCGTTGTGAAATGTAGTCTAAAAGTTATCTGAAGTAACTGAAGTAGAGTTGCTGACTGCTGCAGTGTAAAGTGTAACAGATATAAACTTTTATGGTGTGAGTTTTCTGTCCATCAGGGTGTTGAAAATATGACTCACTTTGATGGTCCTCTATAGGTACTTTAATTGTTAACAAATTTGGTGAAATTGGATTAACAGATTTGGGTTAGATTTAATGTAATCTTTTAACTGAATTTAAGTACAGTTCATTTAATAGATATTTAGTATAACGTTAAAGACACGCCTCTACAGTGGACCATCCAAATAAAGTGTTACCAGCACCCGCTTGCCAACTCTAAACCAACTCAAACTTGTCAACTCAAACCAAAAACGCTTTAGTATGAGGCTCCTTTTGTCGTTTTTGTTTTTATTTTGTTAATTTGATCGTGTTGGTGATGCTTCGGGTGTTTGTGATTGTGTTTAGGCGTCCTCCCTCCAAACGCACAAACTACATCAAACACGGCTGCCTAGCTCCTTTCCGGTGCCCATGGCAGCAGCTGGCAGAGGAGTGGGAAGAGATCGTGAAACATGATGGAGAGAACGGAGAGACCCAGCCAGCTAAAATGGAGGGAGAAACCATCCCCCCAACATCCGCCGTCACTGTGCTGAGGTACCTTAGCTGTTAAAAAGGAGTTTTTAATCTCTCATTGTTGGCACGCTCCTAATAAAGGTGATTCCAGTGAGTTCTGTGAACTCGTGTATTTGAAATACCGAGACATAACGCTCTTGTTTACAGAGGTAATATGATGTTTTGTCCATGTTGTGCAGCTGTAATTAAAGTTGAAGATGGTATCAGTGGTTTTTGTCTTTGCAGGAGCCGTAAGGTCCTTAGGCAGCTGTCAGTCTGTTGTCGGCCATCTTCTGGATGTGCTCAGAAAGTTTCTCGTGGTAGCCCCGCCTCCTCGCTAAACCCTGCGGCTGCCGCGGCGCTACACGCACAGTGGGGTGGGTGTCTGGTGTGGGTGCGTGTATGTATGCTGGGTAAGGGGCTGCCCGGGCTGCATGCCATGCTTTGTGTCCCCACAACTGATGACCTGCAGCAGCTGCGGGGAGACCCCCGGTACAGTGGCCCCTCAGAGCCCAGACACAGAGACCACCTCCGGAGTCTAATGAAGAGGAGCAAGAGAGACAAAGCTGCTGCACAGTGCCTTCCCCCCAGGAAGATCCAAGACTGCACCCCTGCTTCTATAAAAGAAGAGTCTAGTCCTGCCTCTAAGAAAGAAGACGACTCTGGCTTTAGCCCCACTGAGGAGCAGCTGTCTAGACCCCCCCCTCCACTCGAAGACCCCAGCACTTCTGTCTGTCAGGATCCTGACTCTGCTCCCGCTCCTCAGTCTGGTTCTGGTTGCGGCGATGCGTCTGGGGGGCTAGTGCGGGGACTGTGGCCGGATCCACTGCCCAGTGTGACCTCCCACTGCTCCCGCGTGACCCTGGGCTGGGTGACGCAGGGAGATTTCTCCCTGTCCTCAGGCGGCGGGGAGGCTCTGGGGTTTGTGAGCCTTTCAGGACTCCTGCACATGCTGTTAAGCCAGCCAGCGGGTCAGCGCGGCACCGTGCTCCTGCGCAATCCCTCCTCCCTGCAGTACCGCTACGCTCGGCTCCACATAGAGGCCTGAGGCAGCGCAGGGGCACTGCAGCGCTGCGCAAAGGAGTCTGAGCCCCTGAAAACTTTGCAACACAAAACTGAGTATATGTTTGTTTTTCTACATAAATGATATATATTTCACACTGGAAAATGTAAAATCCTCTCAGACTGCAGATCACAGGGATTAGACTGGTGTGGAACTCAGTAATCCAAACTATAGAAACTGGGCATGGAATGATGGGGTTTAAACTCTGATTTCCTTATTCAGAGTGTGCCTTGCTGCAGTGATGCGGTCTTTTATTTAAGGTATAATGACATTAGATGAGTGCTTATTTATTGTTTATATAATTTTTTCCCCCTTCATATTCTTCTGAGGGGAAAAGAAAACTTCCCTCTCTGTTGAACATAAAGTTTGAGGGCAGATAGTTTTGTATTTTTTTTTTTTTTGGTTGCCCTCTCTGTTAAACTTTATTTTTTATACATTATAAAATGAGTTGATAGTTTTTGGTTGAGAATATGGTTGAATGCTCATACTTGCAGTAATAATTAAAATGACTGAAAAACCGACAGGTATTTACTTCTGTTTTGTCTGTTAATGTATTTCATGCGTGAGTTTTAAAGTTTTCACACAGTGCCGGTTTGACTGGTTACAGATGCAGGTGGATCTTAAGTGTTCGTGTGTGAACCAGGTGAATTCTGTCATTAAATCAGAGTCAGGAAAACTATAAACTCCCAACTCGGACATTTCAGTAGAGACAACTGTTTCTTTTCACCCTGCAGTAGTTTATTATATCTTGGCATCAAACAAAAATCTAAAATTCCCACTTTCCAAAAGCTATTACAGTAAAGTTTTTAATACTGTTTATCGTTTTATTCCGAACAAAAAAATGGCCCTGTCTACTTTAAGGTTGGGTTTCATGTCATATGATTACCAGTTACCTATATGATGACCTATTTCAGGTCTACCTATAAACTATCCCCAGTAAGAACAGTGATGGTATTCTGAAAGCAAACCCAGGATAACAGACACAAGATCAGATTTATGACTTTTGTCACTATGTGGTCAAAAAATGGTCCAGAAACTGCAGAGGGAATGAAAAACAGTAGCCCTGAACCCTACAGACCAAAGGGCTGGTCTAGGCCACTCTTAATGAACGTGATTAAATGAAAGTGTAGCAAATGCTAAGTCAGAACTTTTCTGAAAATCTTTATACATAAACTAAGACTCAACCCTTAGTACTGAGTTACCACAGCAAGTGTCTGTCTCCTCATATACAACCTGTAATAAACACTGACACACTTTCAGAATGTCTCTCACACTGCAGTGCCCGGCCTCTTCAATTAGTCATTAGTGCAACTCTCCATTCCTCCACTAGGTGGCGCTCTAGGAGTCCCCTTGCTGCACGCCACTGTGGCAGACAAGTTTGGAGGCCAGAGTCCCGTGTTTACTGTCCTTCTTCTCTGGCTGCACCTTATCAGTGCACCTCTTACCTGCCACACACAGAACACTGTTACTGCACACCATTCATGCAGCCCTCAACTGTCCAGTTACTTTTCATTATTTTTTTTAACGTACTTGAAATTTGGCCCATAGAGAAGAAGACTCTGTCCGTTTTGATTTTGGGTCGAGTTCTTGCAATCAGGAACACGCCAGTAAACGCTAACAAACACCTGAGAACGAACAAACGGTCCCAGTCAACAAAAATAATGTTTTCCATAGTCAGTGCACAAAATGCATTTGGTCAGTATTGTTATTTGAAAGTGTCCACATTGTGAGAAATTGTCTTGGTGACTGGAATAATAGACATTGTCCAAAATGACAAAATCTAATTACATTCGATGTTTTTTTTCCTCCTATACACAGCTCAGTATAGACCAAGTACACACTTTAGACACACACACCCAGTCTGTACTCAGTCTGTTCACTCACTGTCCATTTTATCAGCTCCACTGATCATAAACCTGCGCTTTCAAAACTGTTTCTCTGCATTCACCCTTTTTTTTTTAATCCTGTTCATGTTAATGGAATGTAGGCGTGTGTGTGTGTGTGTGTGTGTGTGCGCGTCCTGTGGCCAGAAACTGACAACTGATGAAGGACTAGAGGATCACTAACGAACTGTGAAGCATCAGAACTTCCCATCTGCAAGGTGGACCAACCGGTCAGTGCGACTCAGCCACACTGAAATTCCGCTACCATGAGAGTGTCACTGCTGTGCCTGGAATAACTGATCACTCAAATAAAAACCGCTCACTGGTGGTCTTGTGGGGTCCCGACCATTGATGAATTGGGTTAACGGGGTTAACAAATGATGGAAACAGATGGAAACAGCCTGTCCTGATAAAATGGAAAATGATACAAGACAGATATACTTTTTTTTTCAGAGTATTTCTCTCTCACTTCCTATACAGTGGCCCCAAAAAGTATTCGGACATTTGTGCAATGATTAAAAATGTTCTTTGTGTTAAGAAACAAAATATGTGGCATTTATTTAAATAGATCATTTCAAAGCTTCCAGGCATTTTCTTTTTGGTAAATTATTCTTTCAAATGGCAGCAGGTGTGTTTCAATCATTTGAGAGATATTTTTGCAGACATTTTTCAGGTTTGCATCTGAAATGCCTGAATTCACAATCCCACTCACGAACACAAACTAACGGACGTCATCATAAGAAAAACAGCCCCAGACCTTCACACCTCTGTACTCCGCAGAGCCCTCGGCCCGGCTGTAATTCTTCTCCAGCACCAGTTTGATGTTGTTCTTTTATTAATATAATTTTATGGATAATTCACTTGTCAAAAAATGTTAAGTTACCTGAAGAACATCAACATTTACCATCAGTTAACTGGATAAAGTGCCCAAACACTTGTTGGGGCCACCGGACATACAGAGTCAGTAGTGCAAGATGTGAGCATTCATTTCTCTGTAAGTTGTAATGTAGCACTTACCCAAACACAAACATGATGATGTATATCAACGATAAACCATAAAACTCCTCATAGAATAAAATCCCTGCAAAGAAATAAATATATTTCATTTAATGTGCAATGATATCGCGCATGGCAAAACTACAGATGTGAAAGAATGACGACTCTGATGTTTTTCGATTCCATTGAACACTTCAGCACTCTCAGGGGGACACTGTACGGAGTTTGACTTCTTATGAACACGGAGATCACTGATTAGCTGAGACCGAGAGGGACCTTACTGTCCCTTCTCTTACAAAGAGACCAGATCGTACAGGCCACTGAACGTACACAGCGCAGCTGGGACTCAAACCTGAATGGCAGCTCCATAGTGCACTTCTAACTCATGCTTTAACTGGTTAGACCTTCGTAAGGGAATAGACTGAATAGACTGTTGAAAAACAAGCATGGCTCGTGTTTCACATAAAGGATAAGAAATAACACGAATTAGATACGGTTACAAACATAGTGCCAGTGAAAACCAAACAAACAAACAAAAAAAACGCCTCAAGTATTTCTGAAACATTATTAAGGAATATAAAGATGCGTGTGTACAGCTCATTTAGTTCCTTTATGCGGGACATATTTATCTTTTGTGTTCCCTACTTATCTTATCTTATTTTTCCTATTCTGTTCTGTTTTTCTACTAAGGAGAGAGGGAAACGGCATTTCGATTCTCCTGTATGTCCTGTACATATAGTGAAATTGACAATAAAAAAATCTTTGAATCTTTGAAACCAGGCGATTCAGAGCTTCACCATTCTGGAGCTCGCGAGCTGCATTTTCACAATGAATGAATTCAGTGAAGAAAGAGAGAAAGTGATCAGCTGTGATGAATCATGATGTCATTTTGGTGTGTGTGTGTGTGTGTGTGTGTGTGTGTGTGTGTGTGTGGTGTGATGCAGCTTGTGAGAAAAAGAGGGATGAGTCACTGTGTGGTAACATTACAGTCACTGAGCACAGAGAGCAAAGCTCCTCAGTTCTAGAGTTTAACTTCACAGATGTTCTTTTCTAGATTTGACTGTTGATTGCACCCCTTGACTCTTATCTCCAAAAAGTGTGAAAATATCATAAAATACCACAACGAATGTAAAAACTTGCCTCGACTTTTCCTAGCATTTTCAGCAAAAGTAAAACCCATGTTGTCATGTAACGTATCAATCATTAAGAGACGTTTCTTTGGTTTCTCTTCTTTATACGTTTATGTTTTTAAATAAATCAGACCAAGTTCATACTGACACCAACACACACAACAACGATTCCAGGCCAATTAAAACTAGATGCATTTCCGTGGGAAAGTGTGAAGTGTGATTGCATGGTTGCTATAAAACCAGTGTTTAGAGACAAAAAAAATGCTTGTGTTGAAAAAAAAAAAAAAAGGCTAGAACCATCCAGTGAAACTTGCGATCTGATTCAGAGGCTGGTGCGGAACATGTCGTCGCATTCACAGCTTCATTATTTTTAATGAATCCACAACAAACAGCGACAAACGTCTTTTTCATAACTGACCAGAGCTTTAGTGTCTGTTTAAGTCTGTTTATGAGTCTGCTGAGTGTTTTACTCCATGTTTTTTTTTCCCCTTTTCGGCCTCCATGCCCGTGACGTCACAGACTCTCTCTCTGACACACTCGACTGTTCTCTCTCTCTCCCCATATATCACAGAGCCAATGCAACCACAAAAATAGATTTTTTAACTGATCAATACTCCCCTGATCAACTGATCAAAAACGTATATACAAGCGCACTGCAGGGGATACTATCAGGTGTTTTGATGTTGGAACCATGTCCATATTACAAAAACTGCAGGAGGAGAAGCGTCCTCAAAATTCACCTAAAATAAGAATAATAAAAAATAATAAAGCTGACACAATCAGACCAACTGATCCTGAAAGCACCGCTCATAGTTACATTTGACTGGTTGTGGACACAATGTCACTCACGTAGTAATGCAGCATTGCTTTATCGTCCCACTCTACCTGATGCACTACTTTTTCTGAACTCATCCTAGATGTTGAGTAATGACTAAATTGTATGTAAACGCTTGGTATTAATGAGACAGTGATAAAACAAGCAAACTGAATGAAATAACAGATTTCAAAACAGGCTGAACCACAGTTTTTTGATGTCATACTGTGGTTGCAGAAATCAAAATTAATCTGCATTGCCAGAACATACAAAAAATGCCCAGAGAAACACAGTGCAGTACCTGCTACTACAGCGCTGGCAGTGAAGAAAACGTAATTGATAGGAACAATTTCTGTGGCATCAAACATCTTCATGGCCTCATTGAGAAATCTGTAAAATAAAAAGGGTGATTGTTACAATTTAAAATAAATTGAACAGATTCGGGACATTTTGATGGTCCCAAATTATTTACTCAGTTTTTTTTCCAAATGAAATAAATCATTTTTTCGTTTTTTTAATGAAAAATCCAAAAGACTCACTTAATCTGAAAGGCACAGGAGGCGACCATGACAACGAACATTATGTAGAAGATGGGGTACGTGAGCTGCAGGTGGCTCCCACGAATTGTCTCTGTGAGCATCCCAGACACAGCTTTCACTGAAATCACCGTCACTGACGCTGCGCGCACACACACACACACACACACACACACACACACACACACACAGCGCTGTAATAATATATATTATAATAATATACACCATCAGAATATACATCATGCTGCAGTGAATCAGTGATCAAGTTCATCTGAATGCAGCAGGAGGTGCACTCTTACCCAGCAGAGCCACCAGGAGCATCACCACCACAATGTGATTCAGATTCCTGCACTTATACAGATACAGCAGGATACAGAACAAAACCACCTCAAAACACTGAGGGGGGGCACAGGGGGGGGGGGGAGAGGGAGAGAGAGAGGGAGAGGGGGAGAAAGGGGGGGGGAGAGAGAGACAGAGAGAGAGAGAGGGGGAGAGAAAGAGAGAGAGAGAGAGGGAGACAGAGGGAGACAGAGGGAGAGAGAGAGAGGGAGACAGAGGGAGAGAGAGAGAGAAAGAGGGGGAGACAGAGGGAGAGAGAGAGAGGGAGACAGAGGGAGAGAGAGAGAGGGAGACAGAGAGAGAGAGAGAGGGGGGGAGACAGAGGGAGAGAGAGAGAGAGAGCGAGAGAGAAAGAGAGGGAGACAGAGGGAGAGAGAGAG
>JBBPCZ010115642.1:0-10535 GCA_037974445.1 Brycinus macrolepidotus
TAATGATGACATATTATATGGACAAAAGTAATGGGACGCCTGACCCCGCGAAAACCAGCCAAGACTCAAAGCGCTGCATGCTGCTCGCACCCCGAGCACAAAAAAGCAACAAACTTTCAAAATAAAAGGATTTAAAAAAAAAAAAAAAAAAAGACTGCGTTAACGCGCGATAAATTAATTGTCGGCTTTAAGTAAATCATGCGTTAACGCGATAATAACGCGTTAACATTCCCAGCACTAGTATATATATATATATTTAGATATTTATATTTATATACATACATATACATTTATAAATGTATATATTTGTATGTGTATATATATATAAATACATATATATTATATATATATTGTTTTTTTTGTTTTTTTTTTCAATCCTGTAATCAGCATTCTGAGAACTAACTGGGAGTTCTGAACAAGTCAGATCACAAAGCCAAAGTTGGGTGTCCTTGTGGCCTCCTGCAGGTTCCTTAAAGAGAGCCGGCAAGTATGCGTAGCAGCTATCACAGATAAAATCATTTTCAAAATGCAAAATCAAAATGCAGTCGAAAGTTTCAATGCCTTACACTAGTCATCCTTAACCCTAGCACTTTAGCAGATATGAGTCTCTAAAACATGGCCAACGATGCGTGGTAACAAACACACGGGCCTTATCACTTACATACATCACAACAACATGCGTGGTGGTAAATTCTAACTCCCTAAACCTTGTGTTACCTTGATGAACCCTCACAGACTGAGAGAGCAGGAACAAGGGTGAAGGAGGGCGAGGGAAGGGATGGAGCGAGTTCAAATGGAGGCTTGTACTGCTCTTCCTCTCTTCATTAATTATTCATCCCCTTCATCTAGCCAGTCTTATTTTGTCCCTGCTGTCTGCTGCAGCCCAAACATTAGACCATCACTATCTGTCTATTTGCCTTCTCTCTCCTCCTCTCTTTCTCTAGGTAGATCATCACTTTTCTCCTGCACAGCACAACCAGTTTTAATGATACATCACAGTCCCACTGTTTCAGTTTCCTGAATGGAATTAGCTTGCATATCCTGAAGATTCTGGTAATAAATGGAATTACAATTACAGTTACAATCACTACTTGATTCCTTAAAAAAAACTGATTAAATGTACATTGTCCGTGAATGGGCTTAGTGATTAGCTCAGTCTGAAAGGCGAACAGGTCATTTTAAACACATGCTCACCAATCTGAACATTCTCCACAAGGGGAGCTATTAGCCACTTTTAATTTATACAAAGAACATTCAGATCATATATGCTGTTTAGTAGATACAGAGATAAGTATGACAGGATTTACACTCACTTAGATAGCACTGATATATGGAAGAAAGTTCCAAACATAAATCTTTCACAATATTTAATTTCATGTTAATTGTGAGAGAAATAACTTCAGTTGGTGAGCATAAATCTCATTTAGTATCAAGTTATTTCAGTCTTTGGTACCAATTTGTTTCAATTTCTAGAGAAATTTCAGAGCCTCTATAACTCTTTTACCAGTTTTATTATTCTGAATAGGGAAATGTTATATATCATCAACTGGGTGTAGGAGATTTTGTCCCAGGTGCTGCCTGTTTAGAAATGTTATATATCATCAACTGGGTGTAGGAGATTTTGTCCCAGGTGCTGTCTGTTTAATCAATGAATAAGTGAAAAAACCACATATTCTTACAGTAATTATGGTGTGGTATGGTATTTCATAGTTCAAACCAGAAAATGCATTTCCGTGAGAAAATGCAAAGTGTGATTCCATTTTTGCTACACAACCAGTGTTTGAAGACACACAGACACTGGTTTTATGAGCAAAGCAATAGCTCCCCACGCAGTCTCAAACCTCTGTCGTCCACTTCAGAGACTGGCGCTCTACCCATTGTGGCACTGGGGGTCAGGAGTTTGCTGCCTCTTACCAAGCCATTTATGGGTAACGATGCCTGAACATTAAGCTGCATTCACAGGTTGATTATTTTTAACTTTACCACAACAAACAGTGACACACGTCTTTTTCATATAAATGACCTGAACTCTAGTGTCTTGAAGTCTGTTCATGAGTCATGAGTCTGTTCTGTGTGTTGAATATTTTCTGTATGTCACTGAAATGGATATCCACCTTGTTGTAATGGGGTTACCGCCCCTTTAAGACACTTGCCTTTTGAAATGATGACATCCTAACCAGCCTATCTTTTCCTTGTCAATGAAGTGATGACAACTGCCCCATCTACACAGAGTATCTACACTTCTAATTTTCATCATCATGTCTTCATGACTAGATGTGGACATGCTAATTTCCCACTTGTGGGACTAATAAAGGTTTATCTTATCTTATCTTAAACATGTCAACCCTGACAGCGGTCCAAATAAGATTAAGCCTGTTTTTGGCCGTTCATACTGCCACAAAAAAACACAAAAAGATTCAATTTGGACTTCTGTTAACTGCTGTGTGAACACAGCTTTATAATATAAAACACTGCTAGTTGTAGCTTCAGAAAGAGAACTGATATGCTTAGTGACACTGCCAGCAGTGTTGATGTAGAAAATTCTGGTTAACAAACTCTCAAATGCAGTAAATTATATACAATGCATCCTTCTTCGGATGTGAGACGGCTGTTGAGACAGCAGTGCATTTTTGCCAGAAGCCTGATAATGGCTGAGAGCCTGAAAGAGGCAAAATGATGACAGCAGACCTAATGATACTGACTTGATTTGAAATCTGAGGAGGAAACATATAGCATGTGTCTTGAAACGCAGACAACCGTAATAACACAAAGTCTTATAAGAGTATAGTTGGGCAATATAATTATTTTGTGATAAATTACATCAGTACTTAACAACTGTACTGAAAACCGATCCCTGAACACAGAGTGGTGTGTGACTGTTCATCATCTTTAGTTTGGTTATTAACTCGGTATGGCTTGATTTGTGTTATATAATCACCATTTTATCTTGGTTTTTAGAGTAAAACTAGTTTAAAACAGTAATAAATAAGCCATTAACATTACATTGTGGGGTCTAATGTCCTGACAAAAGACAAAGCTAAGACAGAAATATAGAAATTTCCATTTTTTGCGTTATTAGAAGAGCACAACCATGCGGTTTGCGAAAATGCCACACCCAATTTCATCTGATGGTTGTGGCATTAGATTGTTTGGACAGTATCAGGAGACGTGTACTGAGAGAGGAGGGTGGGGGCAAAGCATGTCCTTGAAAATACTTTCATACATGTGGAGTGGTGTGTGGGTGGTGCATGAGTTTTTGGAAAAACTGAAATTAAAAGTATCTTCAATGTGGCGGCGTCTCCTACTACTGTGGTATTGTGGTGATGCTGTTATTGTTGCAGCCCTAAACAAAGAATACTAATTAAAGATCTAGATACCAATATTGTGAACAATATTACATAGTATAGGTCCTAGCTCATGCCCACCTAAGGGAGAGGAAAAGAGCAGGAGAGAGAGAAGCAGTGCATTAACAGCAATGAGAGACTCTGGAACAAAGCCTAAGGCAGAGTGAATTATATAGCTTGAAGGACCACTATTTTGATCACTTTTCTCACTGGTTCTTCAGGACACAGTGCTTTGATCCACACTTTGTTCTTCCGCCAACATCAATGTAAGACAGAAGATTGAAACGAACATTCAGCATTTCAACTATGTCCACATCTACACTGCCAGCTTTGATCTCAGAAAGAACATGAACTTTGATGAGGTAATGAACTGACTATGAGAGAAAAAGACCTAATTTCCACAAATATGTATAACTCTTCCATGGATCAAATCAACAAGAACCATAGTAGCTTCTGAGAAAATATTTGACTTTTCTTTCAATGAGGCTTTTTCAGACTACTCCACACCGAGCCATGAGCATCAGAAAGCACCGCTGCATCAAAGGAGTCGTTCAAAACAAATTTACACATTTTTCCACTTACCCCAGATGCAATCAATCAGCAAAGACGGCTTGAATGTCAAAATGTTGCTTCTTTAATTTAAAACTGCAGCTGAGAGGCTAACGCTGCCAACAAGCACAAGAACTCAATAGCCACTCCAGTGGCCCAAATGGTTTTTGTAAAAATGCATCACCAAAATGTCTCTCAACCTGCTTAAACCACATCCTGATCTTCACCGCTACAGGTAGCCACTTCATACAACACCAGAGCTGTAATTCACAAAGCATTTCTAATGCACATCAACTGTGCGCGACCCTAATGAAGATATGGATACACTCTGAGCAGACTGAGAGAGGTTTTAGAGGTATTTTGACCTTAAAAATGGGCTTTTTGGGTGACTATCAAACTGTAGTGTTTGTTAGATTCCAGCACTTATCTACAAAAGCAACTAATTCTTTAAGAATAGCAGAAGATAAACATTAAAATAGACAGTAAACTATAGATGAAAAATATGTTAGATCTCGCCCTGACTGCAACTGGTTACCACTACTTGGTGTGGTGGTGGGCAAGTCTTTTCATTTTGTTTACCAGGACTGTGGAATCTGCGATGGGCAGCCCTACAGAGTACTACAGAGTTCAATAAGTGTCACCAAATATTGGTTTGAAATATTGGACATAACTGTCCAACTAAACAGCTGTCTGATGTCAGTATGATTCTGATATCTTCACATTTCTTAAACTCAAATCAACAGCTGATTATTGAGAAAAACAGTATCAGATTTGTTTTCCAAAATAAAAGTTATTCCATCGATTCTGACAGGTCCCTGGAACCTAAATACTGGTCAACATATCATACAGTAACACAGCCCAGATCAGGTACTCAACAGTTGGTATGCTTTTGATGCAAAGGTCAGGAACAACAGCAGTTAATAAATATATGTAATAAATAAATATAGAGTAATAAATATATGTATGGTAACAGACAGAACACATCTGCCCATGGAGCTGGCACGAGAATGTGATCGCTGCCTCCCATTAGCAGAAGTCCTTGGAATCGCACTCTGCAGCAATGCCAGCCTCTCTCTTCTTCACATCTGCCAGATAAGCTGCACCCAGAACCAGCTCTAATTAAAGAACGGTAACGTGGGAGCGAGGGGCCATTGAGGCTTTCACAGAAATGTTTAAGAGATGATGCCTGACTTCCCTTTGTTCCACCATGACCTCACAGGACAAGCAGGATGGGAGCTCTCCCTCCTCGCCTCGTACACCTGGTTTGAGCGAGATAGAGCCCTGCCCTGGCCATGAAGATAACATCACGAAGTCCAGAAAAAGAACCATTAAAGGAGAGAAATCTGAACGTATGACTGAATTATGGGTTCTGAGAAGAGCAGTTTCTCTTCTAAATAACTCCTTCTGTTACCCTTTCCTTGCGAAGCACTTCAGTTGTGTACTCCGCATGGGCCTGAGCAGTTAGCATTTGGGTGCGTCAGCTCTTCTAAGCCGTATGAATAATACTGCACAGTTTCAATGCATTTATTTTTTGGCCAAACATAGACCTACAAAGTCTAATTGTGATTACTGAGACTCTGTGCCAGTAGAATCCCAAAGTGTCTTAGTACAAAGTGTTATTCCTTGATGTAGCCCAAACAAAAAAAATTAACATTAAAACAGTTTAGTGTAACCAACCAGTCACACTTGCTGAAGGAAGGTGAAACCTTGATGACGATGATGCAGCTACTTTACCAACCAAGCAACAACCTTATAAAGTTTAGATTAACACTCCTGTAGAGGCAAACAAAAGTTATTCACCTAAACTCACATTTAGTACCTGCAGCTGGAAGACAGCGAAGTTTCAGATATTCAAGCAAAAGACAAGAAAGCAGCCAAGAAGATCCAAAGTCCTCTTTAAACAATCCAGGTCTCTCACAACAGCAAAAACAAAGTTCTCTTTTTCTTCGCCCCACATCAGGGTGTGTGTTTTGCTCACTCAGGCTCCCTTCAGAACTAATCTAATTAACTTTATGTAGGCTTTTAACTTGGAATCCCATACTGAAGGCCAAAACAAGCAGGCCATTCTCCAACTCAGTCTCAAACGCTTCATATGACAGGCAAGAGTTTCTCTTCTTTTTCTCTAGTTCTTCGGCAGCTCTTGAACCTCTCTAGTTAAAGGCTCCGTTAGGCCCAGTTAGCTGAGTCAGACACATCCACACTCTTGCTGCAGCATGCTCCTGCGCTGGAGCCAGCCTACTGTCCAGTAAAGCTGAAGAGAATCATGTACTGGAATGTACTGGATAAAACACAAACTGTCCAACTGCCGGGAGATATGGTTTTGTGTTTTTAACTGCTTTAACAGAGTAGACAAATAAAAGCTGGGGTCACTGTGAGGTTAGTCCACAGTTTATCTTGGGCATGGGAACATAATTAGTGAATGTTTAACAACCTTTTATTTGTGAAACAAAGTACAATTACATATAAATTAGAGATGTTCCAGTAAGTGCTGAATAACACTTTTGGTATTCCGAATGTGTATGTATAGTCAGGAAACGCCCATCCCTACGATACACACATGTTTCATGTCCAAAACTTTGCAGATAACTCTTCATCAAGCGTTTTTTTCTGGGCATTAATGGGGACTTTGCTGCAGTACCAACCTCTAGTATTCTGAGAATGTTAATGCTGAAACACTGCTGTGAAGATTTGTTTGCATTCAGTCACAAGAGCACTAGTGAGGTTGAGTACTAATGCTGGATCACAACTCATCACTACAACTCATCTCAAAGCTACAAAGTTCTTGTAATTGCGATCAATTAAGTCATAAACATCACAACTTGCTTTGTGAGCAAATTGTGGATATTGTCCGTACGTCTAGCACAATAACCAACTGCATGCCTCGTTTCATTTATCCACCCATAATTAGTCCTGATTTAGTGCAGTGTAGCATGTGAAATGTTGAATACTTATTGTTTTAGATAACATTTGTCTAAAACTAAAAGTAATAATATATATTATATATATATAATTTATAAGAAATAATTTTTGGGACTGCTTGTCAGGAAAAATAAATATTGTGCATCGTGAAAAGTGTGATTTTTTTTGCTGTATCATCCACCCCTCCCCAAAGACACTTGATGAGGCGGCATAACTCCAGCAGTTCTAATGCTATTGTTTTTTTTTACCCCTCTTGCTGACATGGCACACCCAAGTGATCTTAGACTAACGTATGGCTTCTCCAGGGCATCTCATTCTACTGATAGTACTTTCCTATGGAGATCATACAAGCTGTGTATGTGTAATCAAACACCTGTGTCAGTAATGAGTGTATCTTAAAGCAGCTAAATTCAATCATTAGTATGGCAGTCTGGATATGTGTGGATATGTGAGTTCTAGTGTGTATAGAATATATATGATATGTATATAAGTTATACGTCACAAGTTGTCTATGGATTAACATACTGAATTTTGCTATTAATAAATACACTTCAATTCAAGTGGTTGAAGGGAGCTCCCCTAGGTCAGACAAAGCACACATATTCTTATTTATGGAGTAGAGATAGCATATCATACTATCTGGGAATGTAAGGTGTGGAAATAAGCCTATAGCTGTGGAAGCAGGAGGATTTCCCTCTCTTCTTGAATATGTGCATACCTCAGCAATTTTCAACTGCCAAAGCAAACACTAACACATGCATGGTGCCCGTTCAGCGAGCGGACACACAGGCCTTCGTCTGCACTGAGGTCGTTAAGGGCAGGAGAGAGCAGCGTTCCAAATCAGTTTGAGGGAAGAAGATGCAAGCTAAAACTGGAATCTCTTGTTTTCTAGGAACAAAAAAGAATCTGAAACCTTCTAAACTGTTCCAGAAAATCAACACTAAACTCAGTACTGGTTAAAGATGCTATTTTTCATTGCGTGAAGCCCATAATTTAACAAGTATTTGAACTAGCTTATTATTTCTTCCAAGTGTCTTTGATTAACAGCACGTCTCCCATGCTTTCATTCGCTGGGGAGTTTTACACGCTGTGGAGCATCTCCAGAGCCGACTTTTAATGTCTAAAGCAGGGCACTAGAACCACATTACAGAGGCTCCGGCAATTTTAATGGCTGTCACTTTACAATTGAAGGATTAAACCGAAGTAAATTCACCTTACTAGAAACATTTCTTCAATATAAACCTCATACACTTCAAATTATGTGTTAGATGATAAAACCTGTTAGCACAGATGTAGCGATTAAAAGTCTTTATTTCTGGAAAGTAAAGGCTCTCTGACAGCTATTTTCTGAAGAAATTTACAGATTCCCAACACATACACATAACACTGAAAAGATTCATCTAAATCAACTGTTGGGCCTAATGTTTTTCCAAATCTAATATTTAATTGTATTAGGTCTTCACGCAACCTTTATTAAAAGGAATGGAATTAACCATTAAAATATCACTTCTGAGTTAAGCAAAGTGATTTTATGTTGTTTAACAGATCTGGAAAAGAGTTCACACGGTAGGATTCCCCTCACGTTAAAGAAGAATTCCACCATTTTTTCAAAATCCATTCGTTAAGTCAGAATGGTTTTGTAGTAAAATATGAGGTGCATAGAGAAACTGTTGTTTCATAGTAGAATTGTTCAGCATCGTTCAAGGAGGAGGTGATGGGAACCAAATGGTTCCTATCCAGACCAGACAGGAACCAACATAAGGCTTTTACATAAAATGGATGCAAATGTGTTGTCTGATGCATGAGACATTTTGTTTTAATCCATTGTTGCTGGAGAGTAGGGCTGCATAATATGTAATCTGCAAATCGTTATTACAATATCAGATTCTGCAATACTGATATTACAAAAGGCCTATAACTAATCCAGGTGAATTACTGGGTGTTCTGATGAACTGAGGTCTTTGTGTCGTCAACAAAAGTCCAATTTCTACCATTAAAGGTGTTGGCGAATCGGTGAATGGAAGGGCGGAGCTAAACTGCTACAGTCAGAATAAGGAACTATGTGTAAATATGTTGGTTTTGTGACATCACAAAAACTATAATTTGAAAACTGACTGTTTTTATAGCTTAGATTCCATTTATGGACTGTATTGATGGGGGAGTAAATGTACCATCTGAAACAATATTTACAGATTTCAAGCCTTTTTAACTCCTGAAAAGTGATGACACGGGCCCTTTAATATCTTGAAATCAGTACTTGCATGTTGGCCATATAGTTCAGCCCAAGCAGAGAAATATATGTAAGGTAAAAGACCACTCAAAGAAAACTTTTCTTTTTTCTTATTTACCGCTATTTAACTACTAAACAATATAATAAATGAGAAGACACAAATAAGTTTACTGTTGGTTTTGAATATAGATATAAAATGACAATGTTTATATTCTACGCCTCATAAGACTCCTGGTTACTATAACCGCCACTGTAAAGAAATCAGTACGTTTCTTTTCAATGAAAAAACATCAATGGTATTCTCTTTTAATGTACTCTTTAAACACAAATCTTAGACAAAGATATTTAAGGCATAAAATCTGCTGATGGAAAAAAATGACTTTTCTCGCTTTCTACTCACTCATTTTGAAATGCTTGAGATGGCTGCTATATGTCCTCAATACCCACTGGACTGGACTGTTGACCACATTCTTCATTAGCCACTTTACACTCTGCCAGACATTACTGATAGTTTGCTGATTTCAAGTACATAAGTGGCCTATAGATAGCTCGGGTAGTAGCTGTACCCAATTGTTAAGGAGTGTGGTGTTGCTACTAAATGAGAATGAACTGCATGGCCTGTCTAAACCCGTAAATATGTGCGGTGTGTGACAAAACTGCTATCTTACTGCAGTGTGTTATTACGAAGAACCAGAGATTTTTCATGTGGACCAGTGCAATGAAGAGGAAACCATAAACACCAGTCCTTCTGAAGCAGGCAAAAGAGGTGTCCCTTCCAATTAACAGCAGAAATATAGCAGTGGAATGACAGCTTCGGTCTCAAAGCAGAAACTAATGAGGGTGTATTTGCAGTCAGGACATACCGGGTTCAGAATGTGCACAATTTTATCTACAGATGCCATTTACATTGTGTGAAACATTTCATTATGAAAGAACCAACAAAAATGCTCGTAACATCAGGTGGAATAAAATCTTACTGCATTAACATACCTTATAGTTACGTTTACATTATTACTGTTTATTTGATCAGTTTAACATACTGCAAAAAATGAAACCTGAAATGTGACCTTTGCAAACATTATGGTATCTAATTTATTTCATGTTTTATTTATTATGATGATGTTGATTTAATTAAGAATTGTGCAAAAATGCCATTTTTAAGTGTGTTTCCCATATGAGGTATAAACTTATTTTCACTTATAAAATTAACAAGACATGTAATTTAACTGTGGGAGTACCTATGATTTTAAATATCAAGCCATATATCAAGAACAGTAAAAAAAGAGAAGCTCCTTTAAAAATATACACTTTCCAATGTATGGAACCGACCCTCACAGCTGGTAGCCTAGTGGTTAGGGCGTTTGTCCTGCAATCAGGAAGTCGTGGGTTCGATTCCCAAGGCACCTCTGAGGTACTCTTGAGCAAGGTACTGTCCCCACACACTGCTCCCCGGGCGCCGTGTTCCTGGCTGCCCGCTGCTTCACTTGGTGAAT
>JBBPCZ010115674.1:0-10534 GCA_037974445.1 Brycinus macrolepidotus
CATCCAACACCTTTGGGATGAACTGGAACGGAAATTGTGAGCCAGGCCTTCTCGTCCAACATCAGTGCCTGACCTCATAAATGCTTTACAGAATCAGTGGGCATAAATTCCTACAGAAACTCCAAAATCTTGTGGATATGCAAGTAAGGATTCTTTATTGTCGATGTCTGCTCTGCAGTCTGCAATGTCATTAAAGTCCCTGTTGGTGTAATGGTCCGGCGTCCCAATACTTTTGTCCATATAGTGTATATAAGAGGCAGAAGGACACAGACTAAACCAGTGATAAGCAGCACAGTCTCTAGTTAGCAGTAGCAGGATCAGTTAGTGTGTAATTAGTGACAGCAGCTTCTATTGGAGTCTGTGTGAGCAGTAGTTTTGGTTAGGCATAGGCAGCACATGCCGGTGGTCCATGGCGGTTAAACTAGTCTTAAGGACAAGTGAGCAAGAGATGGTGATGATGGTAGATCTGGTTCTTCTTTCTCCTCTCTTAATCTTTGACTTGAGCCAGGCCTTCTCATCCAACATCAGTGTCTGACCTCATAAATGCTCTACAGAATGAATGGTCATAAATTCCTACAGTAACTCTAAAATCTTGTGGAAAGCCTCCCAAGACGACTGGATGCTGTTATAGTTGCAAAGGGGAACCAACTCCATATTAAAGTCTATGGACTTGAATGCAAAGTCTGTGTTGGTGTGATGGTCAGGCGTCCCAATACTTTTGTCCATATAGTGTATTTCAGGTATTTATAGCTAAATATTAAAAAGTTGGTTTCATACGACCAGAGGTGGAGGTGTAATATGAGTTGGTTTGTTGACAAGGTTATTGTTTTGCTTTGACCTTGGAGTTTGACTGGTTTTAACTCTAATTCTTTTTGAGACCTGACACCTAGGCCTAATGATGCCTGAGGATTAGACCACATTACTTGATTCTAAAATCATGTAACAATTCTGAAATGTATCTGGTTTATTTAAGCGTTGTCCTGCATACTTGACACCTTTGTGATGGGGTCACATTTAAGGTTACCCTCTAATGACTCCTACACATAGATGATCATTCTTCCTTTGCCAGTTAAATCTTCCTGTGGGCCCTTTGCAGTGGTGTGGGTTTTCTCCTTAACGTTTCTTAATGATTTCTTAATCTCTCATTTCCTAATTACATTTCAGACAGTGAAAAAATTACAGAAAGTGTTGATATTTTTAATCTCCTCCTGTTTTATAACAGAGGAACAGTTTGAGATCCTCAGTCAGCTATTCACATGGGCTTTGGTGGCTTTTGAATAGAACACCACTCAGAGGTTTGAATAAGATCACATGTGTAATAAACTCTCAGATTATTGTCATGTCGGGTATGCTATAAGGACGCACTGCAGGAACCAGCGTTAGTTCACAGAAATGTCTTTAATGAAGCAAACACAGGAAAGAGCTCACCGAGCTCCAAACACACACACACACACTATAGTCCACACAGATACAAAGAGGTTCCAGGAGGTCCTTCACTCCTGCGTAAGAGAACCAGCGCCGAGGGAGAGTTCACTCGCTCACTTGAGCCGAGGTACTGTTTCAGAGGCTTACCAGCCTGACGAATGAATCCACTGAGAGACCGCAGTGGTCACGGTTACCAAACACCTCACGCCTGCACAGAGAGATGGAGAGTAAACAGTCACTGGTACAGAGTTAGATCCAATAGAGCCTCATGCCACCATAGCAGTGGCTGGTGTAGACTAAAGCTCCTCCAACTGCCACTTGGAGTAGCTTTCCCAAGTAGAGCTCCACTCGGTCCTTCACACAAGTCCAGCTGCTGTTAGCAGACACACACGGAGGTTAGATACTTCTACAAAGTCTCATATGAACCCGAAGACGAACACAGCAGAGAGTTAGCTGGATGTTGGATGGCGACCATGCAATGATCCTCCGGGTTGGCAGCCCTTTATACACGGACACAGACAGAGACAACCAATCACACGACGCAAACTATCAAACACTAAACAAGCAGCAGTTAACTCAATTAGGACACACACGGACATGCCATCAGGTGCCTAGCAACCCAGCTAATGAGCTCAGTGCTAACAGCTGAGCTGCTTGGCTCCTGATAGCCTCACTCACAACAACAGATGACATCATCACTGCGTGTCCAGGGCTGCATGTGGTCAGAACTCGGGGGACATGACCGAGGCGGACCAGACGTGACAATTATAAAAAAAACAAAAAAAACAAATAGGCTGTAGACACAAAACACTAGTGCATCAACTGAAACTTTTGCAAATGCCACATTTTTTGGTTGCATGAAATATATAAATACAGTATTATCCTATGTATATATTATTTTTATTTCAATATTAACCAAAAATAGTAATAATGCACCAAAATGTGTCATAATTTTGTGTATTACACGCAGATTATGTATCATGAGGGGATCTAAACTTCTCATCAAATAGTGATCCATGTATGAGAAGCAGCAAAAAAGCAAAACTACCGCTGGTAGTTTTCTACACATTTGAAGGATAATATGAAGTATTGGGTTTTGCTGAATGGCCTAAACCAGTGGATCTTGTTAAATGCTTCTAGTTATCTAAGCTAGCTTGTGAATCCTAGCTCGTACTCATACAGGTTTCCGGTGAAATGTGATGGTGAGAGCAGCCACTAAACAGGACAGGAACGGACTGCAGCAGACTGTATGGACAGCAGAAAAGATCATCGGTGCCCCCCTGCCCTCCATCCAGGACCTGTACCTCTCAAGATCCAGGAAACGGGCAGGGAAAATCATCACAGATCCTCACATCCTGGACACAGACTCTTTGACCTGCTGCCCTCTGGCAGATGATATAGATTCTGCAGACCAGGACCACCCGACACAGGAACAGTTTCTTTCCCTTCGCCATTACCCTCCTAAACAGCTGAACTGTGACACTGCCTCACACTACAGTACTGCGATCGCCCTTTATGTACATTCTGTGGTATATATTCTGTACTCTTTCAGTTTTCTGTATATAAGATTTAGATTGTTTATTATATTCTATTGTTCATTTATACACTTTATAAATATATATATATATATATATATATAGTGTTCAAATAATACTTTTATACATTTATTAACATTTATCTTTATATTTATAAATATAAATCCATATTACGTATTCATATTGTAGATTGTATATTATTGCATATTATATTGTTCAGTATATTGTTCATTGTGTCTTTAAATATTATTGTTGTTTTATACTGTTGTGCTTGAGAGACACCATCAACCGGAATCAAATTCTTTGTATGTGTTCGCTCACATACTTGGCCAATACACACGATTCTGATTCTGATTCTGATTCTGATTCTGGTGAGAGAAATGTATTGAAGACACACATCGGAGTCCTTGATAAAAGTGTAGCAACACATGGATTTTCTTTACGGGAAAAATTTTATCCAGGGATACTTTGGCAACATGGCAATAAACACAGCTTACTACAGGAGTCTGCCTTTTCATTTCTGGACTTCTTTTAAAGCTCAAATACAGCCGAGTACAAAGACATAACAGCACATTAAGCATCTGATATTTTACCCCGCTGCATTAGTCAATGGATCACAGCTAGGGTCTAAAACAGTTATTCAGTTTCCTCCCCCATTAAAACCCAGACAGTATTTGCTATTCCATGACACAAGTTTGCAGATGTCTGACCTGCCGTGGTTTGAAACATGCCAGGCATGTTATACCATGCACATCTGTGTCAACTGAAAGTGCAGTGATGTAAATATCCTAACTGTTTGTTTAGGGGTGTTAGGAACCCTGGTGAGTTGATACAGCTCCGAGAGGTACAGGATATACTATTGTATCACGCCTTTCTGAATTTTTTGGGGGGTTGCCATAGAATAAATAACTCCACTGGAATATGAAAAGATAAACAAACCATCTTTTTCAGCTACCTGATCAAAATGTGGGGTTGAATTATGTGGACTGCAGAGTAGACATCGACAATAAAGAATCCTTACTTGCATATCAGTTTGGCCACCTTGATCTTTCTCAATACAAACTTAAAAATTCAGTGAGGAGAAATAAGCATTTGTTTGTGCAAGTGCTTATACTTCCAGGGCATATATTCCCTTTCAATTTTCACACATCATGTCTTTTTACTTTTGTACTCATAAATATGAACAAAAAACTATGTATTCATAAGCATAAACTAATAGTCCAGTGGAAACAAGTTACTGAGCTGCAAATATTGACACTTAAGTCTAAAGTCAAGTCAATGCAAGGAAGTCTTAAACTGAGTTCCAGGCAAATACAGGCAAGTCTTAAGTCGGGTGAACAACCCAGCATGAAATTATCATTAAATTTAAAACCATTTCAACATTGAACAGCAACATTATGGTCATATTTATAAAGTTCATTTTATTGACCATGTAAATTATTATTATTATTATTATTGTTATTGTTATTGTTATTATTATTATTATTTAAAATATGTTTAAGTATATTTATAGCCATGATAGACACAGTGACATGAAGAATAATTCGAAAACTTTAATGAAAAGAAAACAATTACTGTAAGTACTACTGTACTTAATTTACACTACTGTACTTTACATAGACATGCCTGGTGTACAAACTCTGCTTAAGTGATTCGCCACTGTTCAGCGCAGATAGAACTTTTAATCGTACAAAGCTGCTCTCGCGTCATCAGTAAAGCAAAGCGCGATTATGCACACAAGATCCAGAGCCACTTCCACAACACCAAAGACACACGCAGCTTACGGCGTTCAGGCTGTCACTCTATAGAAGTCTCCACCAAGCAGCAGTGATGGGAATGCAGCACTCCCTGCGGAACTGCACGGCTTGATGCACTGAACAAAAGAGCCTGTAAGGAAAGCCACCTCTTCCACTACCAACCAGGTCATCTGTCTGCCTACAGCTGACGTGAGTGAGGAAAACTTTTATCAAGGTCAGTCTATGAAAAGCTGCTGGACCAGACAACATTCTCCGTCGCGTGCTCAGAGAACGTACTGATCAACTGGCTGATGTCTTTACACACATCTTCAACACATCGCTGAGCCAGACGATCATACCAATATGCTTTAAGTCTGCCACCATCCTCTCAGCAGCAAAGAAATCTTCAGTATCTTGCCTGAATGACTAGCGCCCCGCCGCATCAACCCCTATCATTATGAAGTGCTTTGAGAGACTTGGCACCCATTAAGCGCAGCCTCCCCTGTTCACTGGATCCACTACAGTTTGCATATCACCCAAACAGGTTGACCAAGGATGCCATGTCCTCTGCCCTCCACCTCTTCCTATCTCAACTGGACAAGAGAGACACTTATGTTAGAATGTTATTCAACACCATCATCCCACAAAAGCTAACTGTGAAACTGAACAAGCTGAGCCTGAGCACCTCTCTGTGTGACTGGATCCTTACTTTCTCTCAAAGAGGCCTCAGTCTGTCCGTACTTTTTCTTGCACCATCAAACTGAGCACAGGAGCTCCTCAGGGCTGCATACTCAGTCCACTACTGTTCACTCTGCTGACCCATGACTGCACTGCCAAGCAAGCTCTAATCACATTTACATTTACGGCATTAAGCAGACGCTTTAATCCAGAGAGACTTCCATTCCCTAACTACAGGGGACACTCTCCCTGGAGCAACTTGGGGTTAAGGGTCTTGGCACACTTGTTCACACTGTGTGCTGTGGTGTGTTCACGTATGACCGAATTATCACTATCACTTTGCTCAGGAACCCAGTGGTGGTGCTGAAGGTAGGATTTGAACCCACGACCTCTTGGTCCAGAGGCAAGTATCCTACCCACTAGGCCGCCACCACAATCACATGGAGCTCATCAGCCATAATGAAGAGTCAGCATACAGAGATGAGTTCCAGCAGCTGGCGGTCTGGTGCAGTGAGAACAAACAAGAAACGTTTGGTAACTTCAGAAAAACTCGATCCAGCCACTTGCCACTCAGCACCAATGGCTCCACTGTTGAGACAGTAAAGAACACCGGGTTTCTGGGAGTGCACATCTCAGACCACCTCACCTGGACCACCAACACCTCCCTCACCAAAAAGGCACAGCAGGATCTTCACTTCTGAAGACGACTGAAATGGGCAAACCTCCCTGCCCCCATCCTCACAGTGCTCTTCAGGGGGACCACAGACAGCATCCTGACCAGATACATCTCTGTTTGGCAGTGCTACAGATCAGTAGAGCCTGCAGTGGATTGTTAAAACAGCTGGTAACATCATCAGGGCGTCTCTCCCCTCCCTACAGAAGATCTTCCATAAGCACTGCGTCAGAAAAGCCTCCTGCATTGTGCACGACTCCTCACACCCCTCACACTGCACCCATCTGGCACAGGCTATCGCAGCATTAAAGCCAGATCGGCCAGATTGTGTTAGAGCTTTTTCCCACTAGCCATCAGACTCCATCAGACCCCGCTCCCCCCACGCACACCTGAACTGTGAACTGACTGTACTTTGCACCTTTGCACTTTACACATCACTCTTTAAGATGCACATGCAGCTACATGCACAAAACACATCAATTTGTCTCAGAGTTACAACGCTTTTATAGACTGACTGTATATTTACATTGAACTGCTGGTGATCATATGCACATAAAATGCAAACATAATAATGACATTCCAATATTCTATTTGTTTTCCACTCGACTGCTAATCCAACAATTGCACAATTTCTGGATGTTAAAAATACCTATTCTATTAAATTGCACATTTTTACTTGTAGTTTTAGAGTTTATAGTTATCTTTGCTATTCTGGCAAAGCAGTACACTCTGAAAGTCAGCTCAGAGATTTTTAAGGCATTAAAATAAATAATTTTCAAATGGCACACAACACCACTTTGAACTGAAGTTAGAAGCCACGTCTCTGCTAAAACATTAAAAAAGGTCAATGAATTTAAAAGTCAATGAACATCTAGATATTAATGCTAAAATGTTCTTGTGCAAATTGCCCCTGGGATCATCATTATCATCATTGCCGTTTATTTATTTATTTTTTTGCTGCTCTTAACATGTTCTGTCCACTTTCTGCCGTAGAAATGCAAATTTCCCACTTGTGGGACTAATAAAGGTTTATCTTATCTTATTTTTCCAAATTCTCTGGCAGTGAGTCTGTTCTTCTGTGTGCAGGGTGATGTCATTAGCTGTGCTATCCAACCCTTCCTTTTTCACTGCAGTAGAACTGTTTACGCAACACAAAACAATAGGGTGGTCCATGGTACCACCTAGGAACTACACAATGCTCAGACATCAGAAATAATCCTCAGTGTGAACTGAAAAGATAACAGTACCCAGCTTGTTGAGGGTGGGCTTGGAGATGACTGAACCCTTCAGAAATCTTCCCTCATAGGCGACTGAGGAAAATGCCAGGTGAGTGAACAAAATCCCAGAGAGCAAAGTCTGATCTGATCTGATCTCGCTTTAGTTGCGGCTCCCGTGTGTGCTCAGCGATTCCGCAGGAGATGGCGTATTAAATGGAAAGAGCATGGCTGCAGTTGACACTGTAGTATTCAACTTAGCCTCATGCCCTACCCCAAACACCAAAGCAGGCTGATATTGAACTCTGAGTACTCTGTCATTTCGTCCACAAATTAAAATCTGTGCTGTACCCCATCTCTTCAAGCCAAACACACAAACACATGGGGACGAACCAATCTGGAAGCACATTATGTCCAGGCCTCCGCACCTGTACTGATCAATAGCATTGATTTCCTGTTGGGAAGACACACATCCTGTCTGAGAGAATGTGTCTGTCAGCAATAAGCAAACAGATGGAGAGCCAGTTAAGGCTTCCTCTGTGTGTGTGTGTGTGTGTGTGAATGTGTGTGGGTGTGTATGTGTGTGTGTCTGTGTTTGGACTATACATTGCTTTAGCTTTTAGCAACCATAAGCACTAACCAGGAAACAAACAAACAAAAACATTCTCAAGTAGACCAACTCCAAAAGAAAAAGAATATTTCTCAGGATCTTATGTGTTCCAGACATTATCAGCCACTGATTCAATTTTGTGCTCATATTTAATACGATGCACACATTGTGAGTTTATTAAGGTCTTCAGTACACTCCTAATTAGACAGTTCTGCATGGTTTATTCACTATTTGTTATACTTTATTATTATTAGTTATAATGTGTTTTAGTTGGAGGTCTTTGTAAAATCAACTAAAATCGCCAATTATCAGGTCTTATGATGCATGACAAACACTTTCATAAACTTGATTATGAATCTTCACCTAAATTCACATTGTTTTGTGTATAATTGATGGATCTGATTCCTGTAGGTGGGTTAGCCAAAGATATTTAAAATCTCAATATATTTTCAGGAACGGCTGTGGATCTGTGACATTTTTTTACCCTTAAAATATCATGAATAGGTATTTAATGTGATGCAAATTGACTTCTTGAAAAGTTCTTAAAAATTCTTTTCATCCTCTAATTAGTGAAAACTAAAAGCTCACTTGAGGTATTAGTCACTTACAAAACTCATATCAGCCCTAAAGCAATGAAAGAGCGATTGTCAGGCATTATTGCAACTATTAATGTAATTATTAGCGATTGTCACACAACAGAGCTCTAATTATGCACTGATAAAGATAATAATTAATGCAGATTAATGATTAGCAAATAAGGCTTTGGGTTATACTGTACAAAGAGCAAGACCTTAATAAAGTCCTAGTATGACTTCCTTAAAATAAAGTGTTACCAACTTTATGCATTGTTTTCAGATCAGGTAACTATATTAAATACTTTTACTTACTTTTATCAGTGACTTTGTTGATGTTCATGTTTTGTTGATGTTTTGTTGATTTCACATGCTTCACATTTTACCAAAATATAGTAAAGCAACGTTTGACTTACTTTTCATATATATATATATATATATATATAATTCACTTTCATTGTCCACAATAGACAATAGTTTCTTTTATCTATCTTTACTATTTTTGGATAAGGGCATTCACGGAAGGACAAGTACTTTCAGCCACTTCAACAGACCTAGGGAGCAGAACAGGGACAGCCATGTATGGAGCTGAACTGCAGTGAACCGTTCAAGACGCACACCAGAAGAGAGAGCATGTGGAGAGAGCCGCATGGATGAAATCGAGCAAAAAACAAAACTCCAATGAACAACATATCAGCTCCCTGGGGCTACCAGTTTGATTTGTGAGGGAAGTGAAGTTGGCCTGAGGCAAAACATACTTTATTTCTCCACACCCTTTTTTTCCCATTTTCTTTGTCTCTTCGGACTTAGCTGTAGTGAAATGAATGGTTTCTGTGACAAATTGTGGATTTTATGTAGTGCTATGGCTCTTGAAATCGAGTCCTCGCCTCCTTCTGATGATAGCATCTTTGAGAAATGAAAGGGGGATACTAGACGAAAGTATATGCTTCAGACAAAAGCTTTAGATGAAGTGTAAATACCCAGGCATGAATAGGGAGAACGTACCCAAGTATGCAGTCTCTCACATGTTAAATATAAACCGAGAACCAGCAATTGTTTTCTCCTATCTCTCTCAAGACGCTTTCAATCAAAGCTCTTTTGAATCTTCCTGGATGGAGCTTAGACAAGCTCCTGATTGGTACAAATCAAATGTATTGATCTGACCGCAAACAAAGTCTGTTCTTGAAGCATCAGCAAGCACCAGCGAGTCTACAGCATCGCAAGTGACCTTTTTCAGCACTTCCATGCACACAGCAAGCTGAAAGAACAGGTCATATGAATGTTCAACGCACAATCACTGTTTAAATGCTGAGTTTATCAGATTGGAATATGGCATCATCAGGACTGATGCATCTATATAGGCAAACTAGAGAGTTGCCAAGGGCAGCACTTTAGGAAGGGGGCATATTTCCAGTTCCCTGGAAATATGATTGACACCCCAGTGGCCCTTAGCACCATTGGGCAAGAGTACTGTAAATGTTACAATGCTCAACACAATTGATCAGAGTGCTGCCAATCACTGCCTGTAAATCTGACAGTGCCTGACTGCACAGGATCATATCACTGTCAATAGCTACATGATTTGCAACGTGGAATCACAGTAGCAGGTTTTTCAAACAGGAGGAGACACATGACCAAGTCGACAGGCTAGTGAACCCCTCCACAATCTTATGTCCCCCCTAGAGGCAAAATTCTGTTTTGCCTGGGGCAGCAAAATGTCATGTGCAGGAACTGGCTATCATTCATAATTTATGGTGTTTTTTTTTTTTTTTTTTTTTCAAAACGTTAAACTCGGGAAATAAATAGAAATGCACTAAAATTCAGACCCCAGAGAGTAGAGACTCGACTTGCACTTGTACTAGAGAAACTCAAACCTATATGCTATCTAGCTGAAGACAGCGACTGACAGAAACACAAACATTATTACTGTGTTGTCGTGTAAGCAAACCAATATGACTATGTTAAGTTACTTCAGTGTTTGGTAAGTAATATCACAAATGTTACATTGACTAAGCTCTCAGAGCTTCAAGCACCGCTCGTCTTGAACCTCCGTTGCTCAAAAGAAGAGGAAGACATGCATCAAGATTCTTT
>JBBPCZ010115685.1:0-10534 GCA_037974445.1 Brycinus macrolepidotus
ATACATTTCACTGTGTTGTACTTGTATGACTATGCATGTGACAAATAAAGAATCTTGAATCTTGAATCTTGAATCTTTATAAAGGGTTTCCAGATGGAATACTGATTAAAACAATGGTGTGTAGAAGCACTGGGTCTCTAATGTTGAATTTCCATTGATTTTTTTTATTTTATTGGCAACTGATTGTCCAGAGTTAAAAGTATAGTAAATCCAGTTCAGTATTTTCAAATTATATAACACTTTACTTTGCCATCTAGGAGGTTCTCTAATTCAGAACAATTTACAGTGGTAGAGAGATGCTCTGTTCAAAATTAGCATTGTTTCAGTCTCAGTTTGCTATCTGGGTTTTGAAAAGGTGGCTATGCTCCTCCATCAGCTAGTATCAAATATGCTTAACGTAGCTAAAGTAGTAAATCATTCAAGGAAAACAATTTCAGAGGTTAACCATAGCAATCAAAAGCTGGTAGCAGTATAATTGAAAGAAGACCCCAGGGCGAGAGCAAATATAACGCACAGAACTGAGACTTGACTGACTGGACTGGACTTGACTGACTGAACCTGAATTAATAGTGTTCCACTATGTGACTGAGTTCTGCAGTGTTTTTGTGAAAGAAGGACAGATGTTGAGTCAGAAACAGAGATGGCACCTACATGCTGTGTAACAACTTCTTCATCAGTGGGACCCTGCCAGTCGAGAGAATAATGCTGCTGGTCTGATAGCTTCGTCAGAGCAATCGTTTGACTATCAGAACATAGGTCACTCAGCAAAGCTGTGATCCACCTCACAAACCCGTAGGATAAATAAATGGGTCTGGAAACAGCAGCTTCAGACAGCCCACCTTGATGTGGAGATCAATACTGAGAAAGGACGTACCAAGAATATGATGTGCATGTTCATAAAATTTGTGTTGATTTGACTGTACTAAAATTGGATTTGGAGTAGAACGAAATGCCCAGAAATATGCAAACTTGGTAGGAAGATCCAGGTCAACACCAAAACAGAGAGCTCCTGGCACTCCTTTTCTTTTTCTTCTTTCTGTCTCTTACCCTCTGTCCTGGTCTGAGTTTTGACTTGTGGTATGAGACCACCAAGAAAGGCTACCAGTGAAGAACTCCTCAAAATGAGCCCTGCTTTTGTATTTACTCAATGAAAGATATGATAACTACAGTTAAGAAAAAATAAACAATAAACAATAAACAAAAAACAGGATCTCTGCAATAGATAAAGGACTCCCCCCCTCCTAAAAACACTCAAGCTTGCATCACCTTCTCCATTGCACACCAAGCTAAATGCCTGTGGATATGCTTAAGTCAGGAGATGGATACGCAAAAAATCAAAGGCTTTATCAGTAACTGGAACCATAGTAAAGCCTATAACTAAGACATGGAAAGATTTGGTTCTATTAGGACCCTCTGCAGATCAGGCCTCCAAACCGGATGGAAGAGCAAGGAGGAAACTGGTCAGAGAGGCTACCAGAGCCATATGGGAACTTTGAAGCAGTTACAGGAATTTATGGCAAAGAGTGGTCATTGACAACAATATCACAAGTGCTCCACTGTAACAGCAAGGTGCAGTTACGGGCTTCCCACCAGAGAGGGCACTGTAGGGCTATTAGGGACACTGCTATATAAGTAGCAGCAGATGCTAGGCTAACAGGAGCAACAAGCTCCATGGTATCTAAAACCTGCATGCGGAACATGTTTGTTCCCTCTGCATGTGGGTTTTTGTTTTTGTTTTTGTTTTTGTTTGTGTCTTTTCGGTGGTCTGAGGGTGGAGTACCATACTGGAACTTACCTGTCCCGGACTGAACCAAAGAAGAGACCGAAGGCAGCCAAAGAGGACAATGAGTGTGGTTTTGGCTCGTCACCATTGACACCATTGTGGACTGTGTATATGGACTGAGGGGGTTGGGTGAAGGAAGTTTGTGTGTGTGTGGACAATTGTGGAAAAAACTGTATAATACACTTTATGACTTTCTATAGGAGTTGGTGGTTTGTTTCCTTGTACCCTTATATAGATCTGATAGCAGCTTCACTTTATTCTAGGGAGGTTTGTTACACCACAAATGTGGCTTGTATGTGAGGGTTGCCAGAAAAAGTCACTCCTCGAGAAAAGCCACATTAAGTCTTAATTGAGCTTTGCCAAAAACACCTTGAAGATTCTGAGGCCAAGTGAAAAAAGGCTGTCAGATGAGACCAAAATCTAACTATTTGGCCACAGCACCAGATGGTACATTGGTACAACACAGCTCACCTTCCAAAGAACACCATACAGTAAATCATGGAGGTGGTAGCATCCTGTTTCTCTGTAGGACAAACTGGGGTGCTTGTCAGTGGGAAGAAGGGGGTGATCCTTTATCCATCTAAGTGATTCTGGTTTTTATTTTTTTGCATGTCTTCATTTTGGGGTGCAAAGCAACAAAATATGAAATTTGAAGGGGTGATTATTTCCTAAATCCACTGGAAGGTAAGGTGAGGAGGAAGTTGAGAGCTTTCATATAGCTTCCATTATGGCACAGCTATGTTCAGATGCCTTCCTGAATGCTCTCTATGTTTTTTTTAATATTTTAATAACTTTTTACTATGACAGTGCGAAACTTTGTATCACTGGAAATCAAATTCTGGACTGGAGTCTAGAATGGACAAAGAAATCAAGCCCATCGCTCTCCACTGCCTCGCAAACATTCAGTCGCTGGACAACAAGCTGGACAATTTTAGAGCGAGAGTGACGAATCCTTCAAGTCATGTTGGAAAGTCACTCTCGCTCTAAGATTGTCCAGCTTGCTGAGTTTTTGAGTTCAAGTGTTCAAGTTTTTGTTTGTGTTATGTTTCTTTACTTGGTCATGCCTGAGACATGTCTTGTTGTGTCTTGCCACTAACAAAGAGAGACACGGACTTGGAGGTGCCGTTGTTACGGTTGTTTCTTTAATAAACTTACTTGCTGGTTCAAACAGTCCATCTATCCTCATGCTCCATACATGCTAGTTCTCTCTGTAGTATCAAGGAACTACATTACCCAATACCCTTGGTACTGATACAGTGACTTCACTAGCCCATAATACACAACATACTCCTCTCCCTTTAAATGGCATGTCTCAGGCATGACCAAGTAAAGAAACATAGCACAAACAAAAACTTGAACACTTGAACTCAAAAACTCCCAATACTAGGGTGAGAGGGTAGACCTCAGCACCCACTAACCATGGGGATTATTCTGCCCCGTTGTCCTTGGGATAGCCTCACAATGAAAGACATTCAGGTGGTTTTCTCTCACGATATGTATTTCGTCTTAACACTGGAACAGTCTCGGTGTAAGGTAGTTGCTCGAGAGCGGTTGTTGGGGTGTTTTCATTGGCTTATTCAGAGGAAGCCAAGGCTGGTGTTCTGGGCAGGTGTGTAGCAACATCCGCCGAAGTGTTTACCTCTGTCGCCTCCTGGCTGTCACCAGGATCCTCCTTGAAAACTCCTCTGGAGAGCAGCTGATCGAGATCTGATTATCCACATCTGATTATCATGAGTCTGAACTGTGTAGTACACAGGTCCTGTCTTTTGGGTGACAGTAGCTGGAACCCATTTCTCATGACCACAATAATTACAAGGGAGCACAGCGTCTACATCAGAGAACTGCCTGTCCTAGCCCTCTAAGCCCTCTGGCTAATTTGATTTTGCTGCTTGCTCTGTACAACTGATTGAGTGGTGTGTATCTCAGCAAATCAAGTCATGGTTGCAGTTGGCGTTTCATGAAGCGGGATGCAGGGGATGCTTTTGTAGTTGTGTGAGGTGTGTTTCGGTACTGCTGTAGAAATGCAGCCAAACACTGTTCAAACGTTAAATTCTCTTTTGTTGCCTTGAGTGAATGTTTGACAGTTTGGACCATGCGTTCAGCCAGTCCATTTGTGGCAGCATCTTTCCTTCAACTGGACCCGCAAAATCCAGGTGAACTCATTCCCATGGAACTGCTGGCCAATCCCAGGGATGAAGGGGCGCTAGGCTTGGGGCAATTCTGATAGTTTGACATTGCTCGCATGACTTGGCTTTCATCTCAATCACAAGATCTAATCCTGGCCACCAGGAACAACTACTTGCCAGCTCCGTCATCCTGACAATGCCACTGTGTCCTGTGTGTAGCTCATCAGGGACCAACTTCCCCAGCTTTTGTGGTATGATGACACGCATTCCCCAGTACAAACATCCCACTACTATGGTCAACTCCTCCCCCTTACAAGGTATGGTTGCAGGTCAGGTGCAACATCTGTGGTGCAAAGGACATCTCCCCATGTCACCCAGTCAAGCACTTGTGACATAACTGGGTCAACTCTAGTTTCTCTCTTGAGCTGGTGACAGGGGCATTTTCCACCATTCTGAAGTTAAGGATGTCCTGTGGACTAGCAGCCTTGATGAACGTCCAGGCAATGGAAGTCGAGACAAACCGTCAGCATTTGCATGTGCCTCTGATCGTCGATACTTGATTTCATAGTCATGCACGCTCAAGATGAGTGCCCAGCGTTGCAGTCTGCTTGCTACTAGTGATGGTATACAAAACAAACTTCCGTCAAAACAGGTACTGGTGGAATTTTTTAATTCCAAATACTATACCTAGGGCCTCTTTTTCTGTTTGGGGGTATTTGATTTCTGCATGGCCCAAAGTTCTTGAGGCGAATGCTACAGGCTTGTCTTCATGTGAAGGCAGTATGTGTGACAATACTGCTCCTACACCACAGAGTGACATGACATGCAAGCTGAATGGGTAGTGATGGATCGAAGTGGGTAAGTACTTTGCTGTCTGTTAAAGCTGCTTTAGCTTGCTTGAATGCCCTGTCACACTCTTTAGTCCACTTCCATCTCTGTCCATCACAGAGTAGCTTGTCCAAAGGTTCAGCAGGGTTGCCAGCTGTGGGATGAACTTGCCATAATAATTTATCAACCCTAAAAAGGAACAAAGCTGAGCAACGTTTTGTGGTGCTGGGGCTTCAGTGATGGCTTTTACATTCGAAGGAGCAGTGTGCAGACCATCAGCATCAATCACATGGCCTACGTATTCAACTGATGGCTTGAAGAATTCGCATTTATTCTTACAATCCCGTAGCCCATACTGTTCAAGCCTACCAAATGTCTTATATAGGTTACATAAGTGCTCGTTTTCATTTTTTCCCATTACTAAAATGTCATCTAAATAACACTGGACTAACACTGGACTCCCTCCAGACCCCTTAAAATCTGGTCCATGGCTTTCTGAAAAACAGATGGTGCTAATGTGATCCCATACGACAGACAACAGAATTTGTAAAGCCCCCTGTGTTTGTTAATTGTTGGGATTCTTCATCCACATGCATTTGCAAATATGCTTGGCTTAAGTTTGATTTTACTGAATTTCTTTCCTCCAGATAACCCAGCAAAGAGATCTTCAATGACTGGAAGAGGATATTGTTCAGCACTGAGAGTGAGGTTAATAGTGACCTTGAAGTCGCCACACAGCCACACCAACCCATCACGCTTAATGACAGGGGTTGTCCAGTCACTACAAGACACTGGGCTGAGGACACCCATGTCAATCAAGCGCTCAATTTCAGCTTCAACTTTGGGCCTTAACGCATAAGCAACATTTCTTGCTTTCAGAAACTTTCGTTGGCAGCCAGATTTCACTGAAAGTTTCATCATAATCCCTTTCATGCTGCCCAACTCATCCTTAAAGACAGCATGCTTTTCTAAAACAGCAGGTAACCATTGTTCTTCAACTGAAATGGCACGCACCCTTGTCCAGTCTAGCCAAATCTTTTCCAACCATGGTCTGCCTTTGACAATAGTTTTGCTTTCTGTCTATTGAGTTCAACATGAACAGTCACTTTCCTCAGCATGGGGGCTGTTTCACCAGTATATGTTCTCAATTTAACATCTGCTGATGTTACTGGAAGGTGCTTTAGATGCTTTTGGAATACAGTTTGTGAATTAGTGAAACTGCAGCTCCTGTATTCTCCTGTATTCCATTCTGACTGGCCTTCCTTCTAGGAGTGAAGTGATATAGTAAGCTGGAGATTTGCCTTCTACCCTGAGCACCTTAATTGGAAGTTCTTTGCCAGACTCTGTCCCACTATTTTGAAGTGTACTTTCATTCACTATGTGAATTTTTTTCCTAGGTTTCAATTGCTTTCCAGATTTTTCTTTTTGTGTACGGGTAATTTCTTTTTCTCTTTTACTTTTACAAACTCTTACAAACTCTTACAAACCCTTTTTCTTGGATTTCCTGCATTTTAGGTCTTTGCACCAGCACTCCGTTGGACAGTGTCCTGACTTTCCACAATGATAACAGTGCTGCTTCTCTTTCCCAGCTGCAGCATCCATACTGTGGACATGGGTGGCAGCGTTGGCCCCCAGGATAGGTTCCGGGTACCCATGACCCTAGTAAGGATTAAGCGGTTACAGAAAATGAATGAATGAACACAGCTACAGCTGCCCAATGGATTCTCCGTCTTCTTGATTATGTTTGTGAAATCTAAACCATTCGGTGATAAACAGTGGTTTAAGGGCAAAATGTATGGCCAGGGTCTTCACCATCTCACTGTAGATTTTACTGCCGGAGTTTGATGGTTGAATCAAACTTCTCAGCAGCCTGTAGGTTTTAGCACCTAGCACACTGAGAAAAGTTGCTACTTTATTTTCTTGTGTAACACCATTGGCCAACACAAAAAAATTCAAACCTCTCTGTGTAGGAGTTCCACTGTTCGGCTGTCCCATCAAACTCTCTGAAGGTACCCGTCAGTGAGTTCGCCATTTTGGCGTGCGCATCTTCCCCGCATCCTCCTGCATCCACACAGGTCCGTCTAGCCTCATCGGCAGTTTTTTGTTGTGTCTTGCCGCTAACAAAGAGAGACGCGGACTCAGAGGTGCTGTTGTTACAGTTGTTTCTTTTATAAACTTACTGCAGGTACAAACAGTCCAAGCATCCTCGTGCTCCTTACATGCTGGTTCTTTCTGTAGTATCAAGGAACTACATTACCCATGCAGACACAGGTGTGGCTTTGTCTGAATTGCATGATTTGTTTGGTTTGACTCAGAAAAAATAATCGGATGCAGCATTGTGGTGGAGGACTTTAATAAAGCAAACCTCAGACAAGTTATGCTAAACTTTTACCTGAAAGTTACCTATGGTAAAAGTTTCATCAGGAAGCTTCGGTCACAAGGGAGGTAAATAGCTGATCTGCCCAATTAGAAGCCATGCTACAGCACATGCTCAATGTTGTAGACTGTGACATGTTCCGGTCATGTGCAGATGAGTTTGTGGAAGTAGTTGTTAGCTTTGCACATGGTAAGACTGTTGCACATAATGATAATGTTTTAGCACATGATAAGAACACCCACAACTGAGCCACTTTCTTGATCAGTTTGTTAAGTCTCTTAGTGCCACTTTCATGCTGCCACCCCAGCAAACCACACCATAGGAAATGGCACTGGCCACTACAGAACATCTGCAACATGGTGTTGCAGACACTAAAATATCGGAGTCTATGTAGGAAGTACAGCCTACTTTCACCCCCTTGTATGTGGCCAGACAGTTCTTAGATCAGTCCAGCTTGTTGTCAACGTGCACACTCAGGTAATTCTAGACAATCTCCACAAAGGGCCACTTCTTTAGTCTTGTTCTTTAGTGTTTAGTCTTGTCAGTTGCAACTGCAGCTGATTCAGCTCACACCAGTCCACAAAACTGTCCACAACCATCATACATTCCGAGTTGTCCCCATGCCGTTAAAAAAGCCCATCAATGCCTCCACTTCCTGAAGCGTCTGAGAAAAGCTCACGTGTCCTCCACAGTCCTCACCAGCTTTTACAGGTGTGCTGTGGAGTCCATCCTCACAGGGAGCATCACATCCTGGTACGGCAGCTGCACAGCTCAGGAGAGAAGGGCTCTGGAGAGGGTGGTTAAAACTGCCCAGATAATCATCAGGACACCACTCTCAGCATTCACGGACATTTACACCATGCGTCTCAGGAAGACAAACCACATCATGAAGGACTCTACTCACCCTGCTTTTACACTTTTTTCCTACCTGCCCTCAGGAAAGTGTCTCAGGATAATCCGAGCACGTACTGAGAGGTTCAGAAACAGTTTCTACCCCTCTGATATCAGGATGTTCAATACACACTAGTCTGCAATAACATATGGAACTCCTGCACTGACACTTTTACACACTCTTGCACTGACCCCTCCCACACTGTCACTTTGCACAGACATTTTGTGTAGTGTTGCTGCTGTCCTTAAATTTCTTGCCTCATACCCTACCTCAACAACACTCTGTTGCTAATTGTTATATGGTTGTAGTTGTATTTGACTTGTTGCACTGTTAATGTTAATGTGGCACATGTTATATGTCTATACCTATGTTAATTGTCTAGGCTGTGAAGAAGCATTCAAGTAAGAATTTCATTGTACCTTGTACACTGTACTCTGTACATATGACAATAAATCTTTGAATTTGAATTTGAATTTGCCTGATAGTTACAATTATTGCTGAGTCATGTGAGAATTTCTACAGATAGCAGCTCTGTGTGTTGTACTGAAAGTCAGATGTGTACAGATTGAAGAGGAACGATGACAGAACTGTTCCCTGAGGAGCACCAGTGCTACAAGCACTGTGTCAGACTTACATCTCTGTAGCTGCACGTACTGTGGCCTATCAGTCAGGTAGTCCTTAATTCACATGACTAAGGGAGCATGAACCTGCATAGCAGAAAACTTACTCCCCAGCCGGCTGAATGGTGTTGAAGGTACTGGAGAAATTGAAGAATGTTATCCTCAGGGATGCACTTAGCTTGTCTAGGTGGCCGTAGGCACAGTTCAGATGGTGGAATATGGCATCGTCCACTCCAATCTTGGCCTGGTAAACAGACTGGAGGGGATCTTGCGCTGGCCTAACCAGGCGCCCCACACATATCCATCCCCTCATCCAAGCCCTGCACTCGTCCACTCCTTTCTTTTCATTCATCCATTTTTCCTTAGTACACTTCCATTACATTTCTGTTGACATTTACATGAATGGAGTTCTGCTCATTAATACTTCACCATACATTCACAATGTGGCACCTCAAGGCGACTCACCCATCACATACATGATATCAGGTATGACCCACACTCCTCTTTTGCTTGCTTTTCGTCCATCCTTTTTTCCTCTCCATTGCCACTAATTGTTGGAGGCTCACCTCTAGGTACTTGCTATGGTATACGAAGTGGTTGCTAGGGTGTTGCTAAGTAGTTGCTATGGTGTAGAAGGTGGTTACTAAGTAGTTTTTAGGCAGTTTCTATGGTGTAGGAGGGAGTTGCTAAGTAGTTTTTAGGCAGTCGCTGTTTGTAGAAGGTAGTTGCTAAAGTGTTTGCTAAGGTGTTGCTAGGTGTTTGCTATGGTGCAGTAGGTGGTTGCTAAGTAGTTTTTAGGCAGTTGCTATGTGGAGATGGTGGTTGCTAAAGAGTTTCTAGATGCTTGCTGTGGTATACAAGGTGGTTGCTATGGTGTAGAAAGTGGTTGCTAAGTAGTTTTTAGGCAGTTGCGATGTGTAGGAGGTAGTTGCTAAGTAGATTCTAGGCAGTTGCTATGGTGTAGGAGGTGGTTGATAGGGTGTTGCTAGGTGCTTGCTGTGGTGTATGAGGTGGTTACTAAGTAGTTTCCAGGCAGTTGCTATGGTGTAGAAGGTGGTTGCTAAGTAGATTCTAGGCAGTTGATATAGTGTAGGAGGTAGTTGCTAAGTAGTTTTTAGGCAGTTTCTGTGTGTAGGAGGTGGTTGATAAGGAGTTTCTACATGGTTGCTATGGAATGCAATGTGGTTGCTAGGGTGTTGCTAGGTGGTTGCTATGGTGTAGGAGATGGTTGCTAAATAGATTTTTGGCAGTTGCTATGGTGTAGGAGGTGGTTGCTAATGAGTTTTTAGTTAATTGCTATGGTATACAAGGTGGTTGCCAGGGTGTTGCCAGGTGCTTGCTGTGTTGTAGGAGGTGGCTGCTAAGTAGTTTCTAGGTAGTTGCTATTGTGCAGGAAGTGGTTGCTAGGGAGTTTGTCAGTGGTTGCTAAGGTTTAAAAGGTGGTTGATAAGTAGTTTCGAGGCAGTTGCTATGTGTAGGAGGTGGTTGCTACGGAGTTTCCAGATGGTTGCTACGGTATACACCGAGGTTGCTAGGGTGTTGCTAGGTGCTTGCTGTGTTGTAGGAGGTGGTTGCTAAGTAGTTTCTAGGTAGTTGCTATGGTGTAGCAGGTGGTTGCTAGGGAGTTTCTAGGTGGTTGCTATGGTATAAAAGGTGGTTGCTATGGTGTAGGAGGTTGTTGTTAAGTACAGTGGTACCCCGCTTAACGAATGCCTCACAGGACGTACGTTCCGCATAACGAATGCCGCTGCAACCGCGTGCGTGACTTGGAGAACGAACACGCTTCACACAATGAACTGCACGTCGCACGTGAAAATCGAGTTTTATGGTAAAAAAAAATGGCTGTATCCGGCCAGATGTGTCTCAGATGAAGACAAAGCATCATGTTGTGTTGTTTCTCCCCATTAG
>JBBPCZ010115716.1:0-10533 GCA_037974445.1 Brycinus macrolepidotus
ATGCTAGTACAAGGTGGTTCCAGGAGGACCTTCACTCCACATAGGAACCCAAGCTCGAGGGAGAGATGACTCGGTCGTTTCGCCAAGTTACGAGTTCAGTGCCCTGTGTACTCCGAGGCCAGTCGAGTAATTCCACTATTAACGCCATTAGGGGGACGGCTACGCACCTCACGCCTGTTGAGACAGATGGAAGGAAACACAGAGTGTACAGTCACTGGTACAGAAGTGTGCCACATAGAGTCTCCAGCCTCACACGGTGTGGCTTAGGGAAGGGAAGCTCTCCAACTGCCACTTGGAGAGCGGTCCGTTGTAGTGAGTACTAGATGAACTCTGCACGAGTCCAGAGGCTGACACAGAGACACAGGCGTAGGTAAAAACACAAGTAAAGTTTCGTACAAACCCGAGATGTGCACTGGTAGAGCTTGGTGACCACGTGCCGATCCTCCGGATCGGCTGTGCTTTATGCTGTGACACACACGTATGCTGTGACAACCAATCACACAACACGAACAATAAACTAACAAACAAGATCTACTTAACTTAAACCAGACACAGGTGGACATGGCATCAGGTGCCTAGCAACCCAGCTAACATGCTCAGTGCTAACACCTGGGATGTCTAGGCACCCGATGACCAAGCACACAACAACACATGACGTCATCACCCTGCGTCCAGGGCTGCGCTTGTCAATACTCAGAAGACGGGCTACGTTGGGGGCGTGACCGAGGTGGGCCAGATGTGACATAATTAGGCTGTTATTGTTGTTATTATTATTATTATTATCGTTATTATTACTATTATTATTATTATTTATTATTATTATTATTATTATGGGTCTATGCCTATATATAAGAACCAAGAAACTTAGATTTTTTTTCACTTTGTGTGTTTTATGTTTTTTTTTTTTGTTTGTTTGTTTTTTAACTATACTTTTGCCAAATGGTGCTGAACGTGCAAACTGACTTTTAACATAAATTAAATTACAGGTCTAGTCACCCACAGGGATTATTTGGCACCAAAAATTTAAACTCAACCTTGTAATGTGATGGGTGTGTCTGCTTTCTTGCCACTAACTGGTTGAAACAAGGAAGGCACACTGACAGAGCCACTCGGAGCGTGTTTTCTGAGTTTAGCCTGTTTCTGTACTTTGTTTTCACGGCTGTCAAGTGAGAAAAAGCGGTCTTGCACAGATACGTATAATGGAAAGGCCAGATTGTTTTAACTGTCATCTCACTAAGCTGGGGATTTTCCTCACAGCATGGCAGCCAGAACTCAGACAGAGACAGCCGGCCGAACCTCGACTGTAACCCAGCGTCACACGAGACCTCCAAAAGTTTATCCTGGGCCACAGGTGGCAGATCACTCCTCTCTGGATTGGCGAACGGGTCTTGTACCCACTGACATTTATATGTCTATGGCGGTAACGCTGAAGATTCTAGAATGCTGAAACAAGGGGTGGGCCGTGAAGTCCAGGGGGCGGGAGCTGATCTGATCTGACAGAATTTTGATTGGTGCTGAAGCGAGGTTCCGTGGACCGGCAGGAACTCTGTCATGGATCGGCATGGGTCCGTGGCCCATAGTTTGAAAAATGCTGCCTTATTGGCTATAACACCAGGTGAGACCTTTGAGAGTTTTCATATCAGCTATGTATGTTATAAAACAGCACAGTTGTTAAATGAATGGTGACGGTAGGCCATCAGCCCCGTGTGCATGGGCGACAGGTGTTCCTCGCCAGGTTTCACGTGTTGTGCTGAAGGGACAGCTCCCATCAGCCTCTGACAGAAGAATTACAGCCATGAGGGGCGGGCATGTACCTGCACCTCCTCTCATCATTTACTGTCAACGAGGAGCTGTATTTGTATAAAAGGAGCTCACAACACCGTGAGAAGTTGGTGCAACTGGATGATTGTCTACCCTTGTCTCCTCTCCAGATACAAGCCTGGAGGACCGCTCTCACTAGCTCGCTTAATGCCGGATGCCTTCGGTCTCCCTTGCTCTTCCTTTCTATTTCTCACATTAAGACGAAACCCTCACCTTAGCACCGCACATGACGTCCCACAGCCTCTCTGTACTATTTGTAAATAAATTTCACCTTTAAGTTTCCGCAGACCTTTGTGTCTCTATGTCTGTGTCCTGCCCCGAGTGCTGGGTGGCACTGCTGTGGTGGAGAATGCAAACACATACAGACAGATGGTAGCTCAACGCCTCTTGGAGACCAGTGTACAGCACATTTGTGACTCCCCACAAAGCTAACAGCCAAGGATAACATCGAAGCCTCTTGGCTCCATTCCTCACCAGGGAAGTCTTATTGCAGCAAATTACACCACCTTTTGGGAAGAGATCCTGGGCTGCTGTCGAGTTCCACAAATGGACCTACGACCCCCATCGCAAGTTGTGCACTTAGATGGACCAGTTATTATGAGTCACCTGACAATGGTAACAGCCTGACCACCTCTCACCCAAAGAAGTAGCTGAGTGGGTGGCCTTGGACAGATTTTTGCAGGCTCTCCCAACAGAAGAAAGAAAAGCAGTCAAAATGAAAGCAGCCCAAACACCCAGAAACATGGTAGCAGCCCTCAAGTGCGCTATGGTGACCCTAGAAATTGGCCTCACCATGTGGGAGCCACGGCGGGACCCAGGGTGACGCCCCAACCCCCGCTCCACGCCTCCTCATTACCATGGGGAGACAGCCAAGACTTGTTATTGCCCAGTGGATGAGCCCATGCCCATGGTCCCGGAGTGACGCTAGCCCTTGTGACCTCCCAAGTCTTGGATGACTGGCTGTGCCATCCACTCCCTGGTCCACAGCAACACCCACACCATCAGTACTATCACACTGGCCCGATGGTGGCTCGACAGGGAAAAAGGTAGGAGAAGGGCCCCTGCGCTGGCCTCCCAAATGGCCCTCCTCACACAGGAAGAGGAGGAAGCGGCTGAAGCCAGAACCAGAGGTGAGGTCCGACCCAAAACTGATCTGTCTTTTGTTTTCTCCAAAACAGGTATCACATGAAGGCAACTTCGCCTGGGAACAAGAACAGGATGAGAGACTGAAACACTGCCCACAGCCATCCTCTCGGGGGGCACCTACTTTGGAAAAGTAGAACTGAAAAAGGGAACTGCTCCTCCTCTTCAGCTACGTCTGGATCCCTAAAGACATACTGTCTGACCAAGAAACACCCTTTACATCTAAGGTCATGGCTGATGTCTTCTGGCTGCGGCAGGTGGGACACCTAAAAGCATCAGTATACCATCCACAGACTAGCAGCTTGGTGGAGCAGTTCAGTCAGATGTTAAAAAAGTAATTGACCTACTCCTCCCTTGTGTGCTCCTTGCCATTTGGGAATCTCCTCAAGCCTCCACCAGGTTCACCCCATTCAAGCTGTTCAGCTGACGCCCTCGAGGCGTGCTGGACATGGCCCATAAGAGCTTGGAAAGCCAGCCTGCCCCTTTTAGCTAAACTATAGACTTTATTCAAGACATGCAAACCTGGCTGGGCAAGGTAACACCTATAGTTAAAGAACATTTACAGTAAGCTCAGCATGAACAGCAGAGAGCCTACTACAGTATTGGAGGATTGGAGGATCTCACGCTGACCCAAACCCCAGACCTCAGAGAGCTGGAGGGGCAGTTCCAGGAACTCTGATCTCTGAGTTTGAAAGTTGTCCCATGCTGCGGGTGGATGACCTCAACAGCCATCAAGTGGGCTGTGGACTAACTGAGGTACTACCATGCACCACTTCAGTGGATGGCCAGAGACACTAATAACAATAGCCGATTAACCCAATGGTTCCTCTACCTGCAGGACTTTTCCTTTGATGTGCAGCACCATGCAGGGGTCCACCATGATAATGCGGATGCCCTCTCTCACCTGGAGCTAAGGGGCACACTGCGGCAGGAGCTCCTCACCAGGCTTCACTGAAGGGACAGCTCCCAGGCTGAATGTGGCGAGGGACGGGCACCGCTAACGGCACGCACCTGCACTTCCTCTCATCATTTACCATCTATGAGGAGCCTGGAGCTCACAATGGCGTTGAGGTGAGAGGTTGGCTAGTGTGACTAGATGATTGTCTACCCTTGTCCCCTCTTCAGATTCAAGCCCAGAGGACCACTCCTGCTTGCTCCTTCCATGCCAGATGCCTCCAGATTCCCTTGCTCTTCCCTTCTCTTCCTCACATTAAGAAGAAACCCTCACTTCAGCACCACACATGACTTCTCACAGCCTATTTGTAGATAGATTTGACCTTCAAGTTTCACCAAGCCTTCGTGTCTCTTTGTCTGTGTCCTGCCCCGAGCACTGCATGTCGCCACAGAAGTACCAGCATTGAAAAATTGCCTCTGGAGAAGTTATCTTTTCTGTAATAATAATAACCATCAACTCCAAGCCTGTCACGTCAACCGCCCCTCCCACAGACACACACACACACAGCATTATAACTAAGGGTTTCCAATAAATATGGTGACACTTTGGCTAAATGTAATGATAGCTTTGGCTATCCTCCACCCCAGGTTTAACTTTGAAATATTCTCAAAAATGGGAGGGGTAAGGAGGTGGGGCAAGGTCTAGTCTTTTCAGTATTTGTCATTTAGCCATTCAGACAGTACACAGTGAAACAAAACAAAGTTTCTCCAGGACCACGGTGCAACACAAAGTACAAAAACAGAAACAACACAGGAATACATAAAGTGTGGGCAGGACAGGACTACATGAAGTGAAAGAAAAAGGAGTGCAACTGTTTTATATTTTAAAAAGAAACAAAAGCAAACAATATAATATTGCAGAACATCATACAGTGCAGCTGACAAAAGTGTGCATAAAAAATGTGAAGCCTGAGGTAGCAGTAGCAGTAAATAGTGCAAAAATAGACATCAGTTGCAACAACAGGATTAAAAATGTGTACAGTTTTGATGATTTAGTTATGATTCAGGAGTCTGATGGCCTGGCAGTGAAGGTTCATATGCTTCAGAACCTTTTGCAGGGTGTGGGAGGGGTAAGCGGGGTCACCTACAATGCTGGCAGCTTTGCATCTGGCATAGATGTGACAGACAGGAGAGAGACACTGATGATCTTCTCAGCTGTCTTCACTATCCACTGCAGTGTCAAGGCTGAACAATTCCCGAACCAGGCCGATCTTGGCTCAAAATCTTTTTTGTTTTGTCCACATTAGGAGACAGGGAGTCTGCACCAGTCCATTCTACCTTCTTTCTATATGCCACCTTGTTCCCACTGATCAAACCCACCATGGTTATGTCATCAGTGAACTTGACTGTTCAACAATGCATAGTTCAAACCACATTGAGTGAGTCAGCAGCGTGGACTAAGCACACAGTCCTAGGGGCCCGCTTCATCAGCTTGGTTGTGCTAGAGATGTTACTCCTGATCAGATGCTGAGGAATAATGATGTTGAATGCTGAGCTGAAGTCTATGAACAGTTTTCTCACAAAAGGGTCTTTTTTTGTCCACATGGGTAAGGGCCAGGTGAAGAGTGGTGGCATCAGGCACAGAGTGGTTGGGACAAGACACAAACTGCAGGGGATCCAGTGAGGGCGTGTGCCTCATGACAAGCATTTCAAAGCAATTCATGATGATGGTGGTGGTTTAGAAGCATGTTGGACCAACAGTCATGCTCAGAAAGATATTGAAGATGCCTGTAAGAACATCTGCCAGCTAGTTTGCAAATCCTCTGAACACACAGCCAGGAATGTTGTCTGGTCCAGCAACCTTCTGTGGGTTAACTTTGGGCAGAGTCCTCCTCACATCAGCCACAGTCAGGCATAGCACCTAATCGTTTAGGGGTTAGGGTATTCTTCCTCGCTACTCTGTTGTTCTGTGCCTCCAACCATCATTCAGCACATCTGGAAAGGAGGCCACACTGTCACAGAAAGGTGGAGATGTGGTGTAGTTAGTGATGGTCTGGATACCCTGCCACATGCGCCATATGTCCCCAGTGTCCTGGAAGTGGCTGTGGATCTTCTGAGCACATGAGTGCTTCATTGGTCTGACGGCTTGGGACAGGCTGGCCCTTGCTGTTCTTAAGGTAGCCTTTTTGTGTGACCTGAAGGCAGTGTCTCATGTACTCAGCAGCTTGTGTAGTTCTGCAGTCATCTGGTTGGGGCTTGTGATGACGGTCTTGCAGACAGTAACTTCACTGTTGTACTTGCTGATGTAGCCAGTCACTGACGCCATGTCCTCCTTCAGATTGGTAGAGCTGCCAAAGGCTACAGCCTCCCTAAACATGTGTTAGTCAGTGTACTCAAAACAGCCCCGAGGTGCAGAAATGGTTCCTTGGGGCCAAATTTTCATATTCAAGTCCATCATTTTCACTGTTATTATTATTATATTGTGTATATTTGCTTCAGGTATTTGTCCTTCGCGTTCCTTCTTTACTTCAGAGGTATAACACATTTTTCAGGTTGAATGGGGGTTGGTGTTGACTTTATGGGTCTATTAGTATGCCTTACACTGCTGTTACTGGCTTTAAATGTAAAAGAATCTTGCCTGTGAATTCTTCCTGCATATACAGTGTACTAAATTGTCAAGCACTCCTGGTTTCTATAATCTACCATGTTGTTTGCCTAGTGTATTGTTAAATTGAAAAACTTTCTAAGCAAACTGACCATACTTTATGCTAAAGAAACTGTCGTATCTTTAGCACACTGTGTAGATGAAATGAAAGAAATGGGAACAAATGTTTTGCTGCAACAGGCTGCAAAGTGCCTAAAGTTACAGGCTGCCTAGATACATGTGTCACAACCACTCAGCATTCAGCACCATCTGTACACTGGACCGATCATCTGTAATCATCTGCACTTGTTTCTTCACTGGTTCATGCCTTTAGATGGCTTTGTTATGCTTGAATGGTTCATACAAAGGTTACTGTGTGGCTTAACAAACAACTGAAAATGAGAGCCGAAAGCTTTGAAAACCTTCCGGAAGGATGCCTGGAGAACTATTCCTTAAGACTACTTTTAAAAAGTATAAGAAAATCTGGCTTTTTGGAAGCAAAATATGAAGAAATGAGGGGTAGCTCAAGACTTTTTCACAATACTATATATGTAGCTGGGCTCTGTTTTGTAACAAACTGTGTGCGTTGTGTCTGTGTATGATGAGGAAAAAGACAAAAACAACTGCTGCCTTGCCAACTGAGATGGGGAATTTATTCTTTCAAACACTGTGTAAAACAATGATCTCAATACAGCAACTTCTCATGAGTGGGTTTTTACATGTTCACCTCTCCTCAGTGAGGCATCAGCTGACTGAGATATAGAACGAAGAGTCAATATTATAAACTCAAAACAAAGTTCATCAACAAAAATAAAGATTATACACACCCGTGGAAAACAAAATGTCATCAGCACAGCAACTTCCTTTAACAAAGAAAGTGAGAAAACAATAGATCACATGAGAATCCATCCTTCTCTGTTCAACCTGGAGAGAAAGAGAAAGAGAGTCTCTATGGAGATAACTTGATCACTGTTAGACAGATTGGCCATCTACAGCTAACAGAGTTGGTACAGTTAAGAGTCAGTTGAGGTAGATTTTGTTGGAAGAGTAGCTGAGAGTCTCTAGTTCACAACAACAGGGACAACAATCTCCACCAGAGATTTAAACAGCAGTTGCCCTTTGATGTGGGAAGAGCGCATGGGGAGTCGAAAGCAGCCGAACCAGTCGAGTACACTTGGGCAAAGGGCCGCAGCGATTGCAGACCCAGGAAGGTGGTGACCTGGGGCCCCAATGATGATCAGTCGGGCTAGACAAATGTGCAGTGGTTACCCTCGGAGAAAACAGAGAACAGGCTTAGTTTTGCATAAATTTACAGAGTATACATTATAACCGTGAGGAGTGCAAATTGAGACTCCAGCATACCTCGCTATAGCAGCCTAGTTAGAAAGTTGCAGAGGCGACGGGTAAGATAGCAATGAGAGCAACCTGAGACACCAGCGCACCCCCTGCCCACTCCACTGTCAACAAACCTGAGTGAACATGAGAAGTGGCGTGATGACAGCACCAGCATCCCAGTTAAACTCAAACTTAAACTTAATACTTAGGACACTTCTATATATATGGTTAGTGTGCCTTCCCCTCTACCGTTTAGTTTAAACCTGTTTGACATGTGAACAGGAGGAGGAGAGTGGTGCTCACGTGGGGAAGCTCTCACACGAGGGAGAGCTTTTCCACTGTGCCACTGAATCGTCACCCAACAGCCCTGCCGCGGGAGCTCTACAGCCGGAGTTGGGGGTGTACTATCTTCCCCTAAAGTACCTGGAGTCGCTAGCAACACGCCAGACTCTCGCCTCCTATCCCTAGTTAAAGTCCGGATGGGCTCCTCTAACTCTGAAACTTTCCCCGTCAAAAACGTAATTAATATACACTTCACACAAGTAAACTTTTCGCTATTGCTATCGATGGAGAAGGAGTCTGAACTAAACGTGCCACACTCAGAACAAACTCCATACTGAAACTTACCATTTATCAGTCCAATCTTTTCTCGTCTGTGGATCGATGGCGCTGTAGACCACTGAAAAAATAATTTAATAATCGTCAAATAGGTCAGGGTAACTCACTAGTATTTTTTATAATATAATATTTTATAATTAACGACTAGAACAGAATACAAACACGCTGAAGCAATCGCTGACCAGCACCGGCAGCAAAACAGGAAGCGACGTCACCAACTACCATATTACACAGAGTTGCCATACAAGATGAAAAAAATACATACACACTAAAATAACAAAGAACAGCATAAAAATACTTATGATTTTACCTTGTTTTAACATACTACAAACATAAGCAATAGAGAGACCTACCTCTTTTCAGTGAGGCTTTAGCTCTGAGAAGAATTCTGCAAATTCACACTGAGTGACATCACCAAAATATCTAAGGTCCTGCAACAAAAGTGCAGTTGATAAAATAAAATAAAAACACATCTAAATGATTGTATACATAAGCAGGTATATACATAAAGAAAAACATTAACAGAAATAGATGGAGTATTGGTAAAATATAAACCTGTTACATTAACACATTAGCAATATTAATAACATTAATAATAACAGATTAGGGCACAATATTGTGAGAAAGTGAAGCTTATATTTGTTGTATTATATCAGACATTATTGCATTTTTTCAAATAGAAAAATTAAAACTAATTAGGCACTGTAAGTTAAAACAAGCATTTGCTTTACATTTAAATACAATAACATTAATAATTATAGCAAGTATTTTAACATTGTCTACTGTACTTCAAAAGAAACAGAATTCTGTTTTATCTTCCTGGCTGTGACCTCATGTCATTAAATGTGGTTTTAGATATTTGGGTGTCCCCACCATGGTTGACTGTTGTAAATGGGCTAGTAGGGCTCAGCCTTCCCCCTGTCTTTTAAAGAACAAAAGGCATGAAAATAAGGTTTAATTTTTGGCATCCACATGGTTTTAGTAGCTTTTAACAACAGATTATGTGGCCTACAAACAGCACCACCACAGACAGTTACGTGTGTGAGAAAAAGTCTTCTGAAGCAGTCAAAAAAATTTGAGGCATGACATGGTACTGCATTAGACTGAGTAGACAGATAGTAGTGTAGAATTTACTGTAACATTATCCATGGATGTCATGTCCTGGGTTGCAATACCCCAGGCCACTGCCTGGGGGAGGAAGTTTTCCTCTCTATTCATTCTTTTCCCCCACCTGTCGTCTCACCTGTCAGCACTTTAAAAAAAAAAGTTCCCCAGGTGCTGTGTTCCTGGCTGCCCGCTGCTTCACTTGGTGAATGGGTTAAATGCTGAGGAAGAATTCTGTGCTGTTCACACTGTGTGCTGTGGTGTGTTCACGTATGACAGAATGGTCACTTTCACCAATTACCCTCATGTACCACACTACTTAAACTCCACTCGCACCTAGCACAAATGCTCAGTCATGTTGTTTCCAAGTGTCTTACCTTACCTGGGACTTCCTTGACACTCCCTTCCCTTCCCTTCACATTAGTTCTCCACTTGTGTACCTCCATTCACTTCACCCTTCTTTGCATCTAGCATGTGCAATTAACTTGGTACAAGTTCTATTCCTTTTGTAAATTTCTTTCTTTCCTGTTTTGCCCTGCTCTTTTCTTTTCCATAATCCTCTTGCTGTTCCATCACTCTCCCAGCTGTTAAATTGCTTTTCTGTTTCTTTCACTCGCTCCATGCTCACCTTCCCTCACTCCTTTTTCCCTCATTCCCTTTTCTTAGTTATGTCTTCTTATTTTCTTTCTACCTATGCTCTGCCACTCTTCATTTTCTCTCAGTCCCTTGCTGCCTCCGCCCCAAAACGACACAGGTTCAATCCCCAGGTCCCCTGCCGTCAACAGACCTCACCACCTGTGAAAAGCCTAGAATTAAATATCCAAATAAGATGGCTAGCTAGGTTAAACATCCATAATGTATGCCATCTTCTCAGCTAATGTTAATGCCAGCCGATAGCTGTCACGAACTGGTCTATCACTGTTTGCCCAGTGTAGCGTGGTGGAAAAACCCAATCGCGGAGTAGCACGAGAGAG
>JBBPCZ010115736.1:0-10532 GCA_037974445.1 Brycinus macrolepidotus
ATAAAATAACAGATTATTAATGCCAGTGGTTATTAAAAAGTGACAGTGTTTGTGCCATGAAAATATGAAGAATGCAGCAAAATGATATAGCAGCAGGTGATGAGAGGATGAGACAACATTCAATGCCATACAGATAAATAAATGCTGCTTTGTCACTTTTTGACCAGTCCCGCCCACACCTGGAAATTGATCTAATAAGATGACCCGACCCACAGGTTACCCACACCACTAGTGCCTTCTCCTACCATGTTTTGCTCAAAGGCGGAATATACATTTCTATAGAGGTTCAAGGTGTTGCAGTTGAAGTTAGTGCCCCCCAGTGGCATAAACATGAATTTCACACTAGGGCATTTTAGAAGTAAGAGACACATTTTAGAAATATTATTGCTACAGTTCACTCAGTTCTGCTCTGATGGTACCAAGAATGCCCCGCTTGTCTTAAAGTCATGTGTAATTTGTGCTCGATACAATGACCACAGTGGACCAAACAGAGTTTCTACACAAACAGCAAATTGCTACTGGGAAAGGCCAAAAATACAGATAAAGCAAGAGTAGGACCAGAAGGATGTTAAACATTGTGATGAGCAAAGAATTCCTATGTAAGGACATCACAGAGCAAGAAAGAGCAGCAACCATGATAATAAAATACAAATACAGTTAAACTGTCCAACCGATTAATAGATAAGTTATCTCATGTTCCAGGTACGTTCCTAGGTACTATAGACCTACAAAAGTGACAACAATACGGCTTATAACCCTCCCCTGGATGTTTCCGCAACTACAAGCACTTTTAGGTGCTGTCAGTGGATTCTGGTCACAGGCTCACATTTTTAGAATGATGCATAAAAAATATTTCATTACTGTTGCAACACATTTTGAGATATAGAATTGTTGCTGGCGAGTGTTATTTTTGAGGCATATTGTAACGTTCTAAAGAAAAAGCATTCTTTAATGTGACTTTATTCTATGTTATTTTTGACCATTTATATTGATCCGATCTTCAAAAATGTTGACACAGCATAAAAAGCAGCTGGTCATGGTTTAATTTATTAAAAAATAAATGAACAAATAAAACAAAAAAACAAAAATGGAAATACAATGTTTTGTTCCAACAATGATGAAATTTTGGGTGATTTCAAGCTTCAAAAGCATTAATAGAAGTAACTGAATTACAAATTTACATACTTGTATGGAAACCGTGTTGTATAAATTTCAGTTGAAAGCATACTTTTATGTTTTTTTTCTACAAATATGCCTGTCTCAAATACAATTATATATGTGCTTTCCACATGGACCCACACAATATTATAATAATACAGGCAAGTGGTTTTAATGTTATGGCTGATCAGTGTATATTAGAAGTTGTGTTAGAGCTACTGCTTGTACAATTGCCTGTAACATGCAATGCTATACACAATTTCTTCACACAAAAGTGAAATTACACCATGACATGTCCTTAGTGCAACAGTGCTGGAGTAAATAACTTCTGTCACTCTAAAGACTAATTCAATTCAGGTTTTTTTCCTCCAATTTTTAAAAAAATCAATAGCTTGTGATTGGTATTACAGACTCTGGCACATAAATTTCACTTTTGTTGAGGTTTATTTTCTTAAACATTTGGAGATCCAAAAGTGCCCACAGAGACACCCACCTACACAAACGAGCATGCTTTAGAGAAAACCCAAGGCATGCTGTTTTAACTAGGAACTAAAATGATAACAGGGCTTGCATGCACACACTGAATATGAAAAAAGCCATTCTTGGTTGCAATTCTAGTCCCAAATCATGTAGTTTATGATAATGTGAAAATTCTGCAGATCATATAGCACACTATAGCATAGGAAGTACTGCTGCTTTAGTCTGTTATCTGTGCTTTCTAGTAAAATGTGTGTCATCAGTTGCAGTGGGACCTAATGTCCACAGAATATAATGGTGAATCAACACTGATAATACCTTGGTGTGTTCTGTGCTGGCTCAAATGGAAGCTCAGCTTGTGCGTGCGTTACCTGCTTCTTCTTAGATTTGGGTTTGGACGGTTCCTTATTTTCAGGGCCGCTGCGCTCCAGAGGGATGTTATAACCAGAGGCCTCATCTAAAGCAGCTTCTTCTGACAGCTGGAAATCAAATCACAGCACAGCATGCGCAGTTAAACTGGTGAACACACTGATGAGCCACTTCATATAGGTCTCCATCAGGTCTTGCTACTCGAGACGTATGTCTACAGACCCTTTTCAGAACTCTGCTGACTGCTTCCTCCTCTGTCTCTTCATCACTGTCAGGTTGCTGGAAGTCTGTCATGGTGACTGAAAAACAAACACAGCAATACACTTGCATGGAAAATTACATTTAAAATAATCCCCCTGATAGCAGTACATGATACACTTCATAAAATGATAGATCTTTTGCTATGATCCAAAATATGGGTGTATCAAAACAAAACACCAAAAAAAAAAAAAAACCAATACAATCCTTATAAAGTACTGAGCATATAAACGCCAATCAGGCTGACCAGTAATGAACCAGTATAGTATTGGCCTGTTACAATCTTGAAATTTTAACTGACTTTAACTGAGTTGCAAAAGTAATTACCATTTTGTGTATTGCATGTATAAATAAAGAACAAGCCTAAAGTGGCCAAATTGACAGATTCGCTACCTTGCATCTAAGCTGTTGATATTTAGTGCCTCCCAGCTAATGAAAAAACATTTGTTGTTTTTGAAAGACTACTAATGTGTCTGAAGAAATGTGTTGTTCTGCATATTTGTGCCCAGTAGCACACCCAGCTCACATTCTGCGTGTTATGGCATAAAAATATAACTGTGAAAGCAAACAACTGCGAGAAATCACTTTGATCAGCTCAAATAACTGCTATCAGGCTATTACATAATAATTGTAAGAGGCCTGTATAGAAGTGATTCATCTGGCTTCACCTTACATGCACTAAAATTAAATAGTCTTTCCTTCTAAACTGTTTCCTTTAAATGGTACAAGTGAAGATTATACCATTAAGCTGAGAGTTATATATGGAAATGAGTACAGAGTTAGGACTTTTCACTGAGACTGGAATGAGCAGAGATGGTCCTGCTTGATGACCATTTTACTGAGTGATTATTCTCATCACTGCAAAGAAGTGGGCAGCTGGGCCATGCAGAAGCTTTAGAGGGGCAGGTGCCCAAATGAAGGGTGGGCTGGGCAGTAAATTTGTTTGTTTTTTCTTTTGTGTAATATTTTGTGCTATTGTTATTTAGAATGAATTAACACTTTCAAACACAATCTGACATGTATCTTAGCAACACTGCTGTGTGTGTGTGTGTGTGTGTGTGTGTGTGTGTGTGTGTGTGTCTTTTTGGCTGAGCCACTGCTCCTCTGAATGTCTTTGAACATCACTGGCAGTACATTTAATTTTGTCAGGTGGCCCCCCAGAAGAATGAGATTACCCTTGTCCGGATCTTGTCCTTGCAGCATGGCCAACCTCTTTGCCATCTGAAGAAGCTGCTCCTGGCTGTGCTCTTCATGCTTCAGCTCCTCCATAGCCTCAGCCAACAGACGACTCTTCTCCTCCTCCATCTGCTTGACTGGCAGCTGCTCATCATCTAGATTTTCATCTACCGTCCCACTCTCTTGCTTGTTGAGATCATTCAGAGGATTGACTGAGTTCTCAGCTGCTGGGTTTGGGTGAAAAGGAGACAAAAATGTTAAAAATAACTGAATGATGAATAAATGAATATGCAATATTGACACTGAAAATGTTTCGTCCTGTTCACAGTAGTTCTGTTGCTTTATTTTTCTAAAAGTTCCAGAACCGGACAGGTGACAGTAAAACTCCTGAGCCACAGTCCAGTTCACAGAGTTATTTGCTTGCCTTAACACACCCAACAGAACTCACAAAGAGCTCCACAGTTAGCTTATGAAATCAATCGGGTGTGTAAAAGCAAGGATGGAGTTCGACACCCTTGCTCTAAATAAGGCAGTGTAATAAATACCCTCTGGAGACTGTTGGTTGTCAATGGCAACTTCTTCTGTCATCTGTGTGAGTAAGTCATTGGCCTTTTCTGTCTGACTCCTGGTATCAGGGGGCTGGTGAACCTGCACAAAATACCATTCACAGAACATACATACACGTCACAGATGAAATGAAAGACTTTAAGGCCTTTGGAGATATAGCAATCACATAATATTGCGATACTTGAAGTCTTCATTATATATTTACTTTTCTGAAATTTACTGACACTTTTAAATAGATGCAATGTACCAACAAAATAGCAGTCCCACATTTAAAAAAAAAAACTACAAGTATAATGATTTTATTCAACATGATAAGGAACAAGAAGAAAAATCAAAAATGTTTCAAATATAAATAAGTTATGAAGTAATCTGAAAGTGAGACAACAATAGTGGTTGGTCACAGGCGCTCTACAGCTAACCTAAATCTCAGTTTGTGCATTCAAGTAGCCGGCGTTCTAGAAATACTGGGGGTGCCTTAAATATGCATAGGAAAGAGTACCCCACACAGGCTGTCACCTATTAGTCGTTAACATGATCTTTATTATTTATCTTGCACTTACTGGAAGTGGAGCTTTAGAAGGAGGAGGTCTTCCTTGCAAAGCAGCCAACCGGTCTTCCATCTCTTTAGCTGAAGGTACTGGTTGGTCTGGTGCTTTCAAAGCAGCGAGGCGAGACTCAATTTCTTTCTCTGACGGTATGGACTCTAAATATAATAAAAAAAAAAAAACTTGCAACTCTTGTATGGTACAGTTCATCTTAATTTTACTGGTCACCATGTCGCATTCTTACTTGGCTTTGTTTCATCCTTTAGCTTCTGGAGTCTTTCTGCAATCACTCTGTCCTCCTTACTTAAACCTCTGGTCGAAATAACAGCTGATGTGCTGCTCTTTTCACTTCCCTGTCTTGAAGGATGATTCTGGGTTTGTTTGGCTTCAAAAGCGGCCACTCGCCTGCAAAACAAGACAAGATTAACAGTGGGTGATACTGAATACTTCCACAAAACACAAGCATGTGTCTCATAATAGTAATTGAATGGGATTGAACATAGCATAAATAGGTGGTTTACACACTCCTCTGGGGTTTTTTTTTTTTTTTAATGATTTGAACTGCTGAAGCCCTCAGGTGAGGGGCAAATATCTTTAAAGCTATACCACAAGCCAAATCACCTTGATTTACTAGACCAGGGGTCCCCACCCACCAGAGCAAAGATGAGCCATTTGGTACGGGGCCGCACAGAAAGAATAAAACCTTTTTGAAATTTTATTTTTATTTTATTTACATTGCCATTATTTAAAAAAACACATTTATTGGGAAAAAAGTAAAAAATTAACAAAAAACATCTTGTCCATGTAATTGTGTTTACATTATATACATGATAATCAATATATTTGTTATGCACTTTATTGTGTTTTGTTATGCACTCCCCCGGTCTGTGGTAAAGCTGTCTTGAATGTAAAAGGTCCGTGGTGCAAAAAAAGGTTAGGACAGTTCAGTGGTGACTTTTCAGCATTTCAACATTTCACCAAATCTAACTGATGAGACTTTTCACATCTTACTTTTTGTAGTTTTCAGGTGGGGACCATCTCGCAGCATCATTCTTTGTTCCACCACTGCAAGGACAACAGGCCAGATCACATTAATATGATATTGTTCCTGTTTTAAAACATGCTTTAAAAACTATGAGCACAATTTTATTCAACGTAATAACCAACAAGAAGAATCTAAAATGTTTAAAAAAATAAATAAATAAGCTACGCAGTAATTTGAAATTGTGGCAATAGTGGTCACAGACTCCCTACAACTGACCTAAATCTCAGTTTTTGTGAATTTTGTGCAAGTAGCTGGTGTTCTAGAAATACTGAGCAATCTAGAAATACTGTGTGTGACCTAGTGGTTAGGGAGTTGCCCTTGCAATCAGAAGGTCGTTGTTCAAATACCAGGACTGCTATTTGCACCACTGAGGTACCCCTGAGCAAGGTATCGTCCCCACACACTGCTCCCCGGGCGCTGTGTTCCTGGCTGCCCGCTGCTTCACTTGGGTGAATGGGTTAAATGCAGAGAAGGAAATTCGTACTGTTTAAACTGTGTGCTGTGATGTGTTCACTTTATTCATCAGATCAGTGCATCCTAACTCAGACTAAGCATAAGAAGAGTCGACACCTTGTGAGGTTCCCATGGCACTGCCTGCAGACCTTCTGCTGAGTGTTGCCAAAGCGTGGCACCAGGGCACTGTAGGCCAGGCAGCCAGAACAGAATGAGTGCCCGCAATTTTTGCAGCCCACCTGCAACACAAACACCCAGTATAACACAAACACATAATACATATGTTTTTGCACAAGTATATTACACTTTGCATAAGTCTTATTACACCATTAACCAACACATCTTCAATAAAACCAACCTCTTTTTTGAAGAGAGTGAACTTTGAAGCACATCCATGACACCTATTATTCATAATGAGCCTCACAGTTTAGAACCAAACTTCACACAGGCAATTAAGAGACAACAGACGATAAAAATGACTGCATTTCAAGACGAAGAAGGAGAGCAACTCTGAGGACACGAGCTGTACATGTTAAGACACACTGTCCATGTCTTTTGCAAATTCATCTTTAAACGACTGACGAAGACAAGCTCAGTCTACAATCTCTCCTCTGTGTTAAGGAAGAAAAACAGAGGAAAGGATCATGGTATATGTAGTCCACTTACTAGAAATAACATGTAACAGAAGCTTCTGAAATCACCTGAACCAACATAGTCTTTTTGAAATTTTAACAGTAAAAAATATATTAAAATAAGTGTATTTATACTTGTCAGCAAAAAAACAGATAAGTGGAAACTGGAAATGAAGCTGATATTTAAACTACATTTCCCAGCAGGCTTTGTGAACAGCACGCAGTTGGCGAGAAGTTAAAAATATAAAGATAAAAATATTCAATTTAAAAAAAAATCTAAATTTATCTAAAGGGGATAGAAATGTCTTATATATAACGAAAAAGAAAAAAATACAAAAGAAATAAATGTTTTGTTGCAGTTTCTCTCTGACGGGTTGGGTTGGATCACGTGGACAGGATTGACCAATCAGCGTGCTCTCAGTCTCCACCCTGTTTTCGTTCAAATGGTTTAAGCTCGAAGCCAAACGGACGCTGAGATCTGAGAACGACACAAAAAGGGAGTTATTCTTGGATATTTGTATTTTAAGCACGTTAGACAGACTTGAAACAGAGGAGAGGAGAGAGAGGAGAGGGTCCGAAGAAGCGACGTGAGTTCACTTAAGCCTTGTTATTTTAATGTTTTCTTATTTTAAGCAGGCGAGTCCTCTGTGTTTATCATGTTAGTTAACGGCTGCTCCGTTCAGCTGCCCTGTTTCTACCCAGCTCTATATTCATCAGGTTGTTGATTCAGTTAAATACATTGACAATTTAGTTAACGTCTGTTTGGTGACTTACAGGTGACGTGCAGTTTCTTTCGTTGTTAATTAGTTGCGTCTTTACTGTCCATACGGTGTTGAAGCTAACCTAGTCCACCCACCATGCAACTGCATTACACTCAGTTTCAACTCAGTTTCTGAAAACAAACTTAATCGTAGTGGCATGCTGTAATGTGTGGCCTTGTGAAACTGACTTGAAAAATAAATAAATAAATGCTAACGTTTGTGTCTTGCTTATCTCTTAGTGAATTGGTAGCTACACTATATGGACAAAAGTATTGGGACACTCCTTAATTATTGAATTCAGGTGGCCCCTTACCTCCAGTGAAGGGCAATCTTAATCCTTCAGCATACCAAGACATTTTAGACAACGCCATGCTTCCAACTTTGTGGACACAGTTTGGAGAAGGCCCTTTTCTATTCCAGCATGACTGTGCCCCAGCGCACAAAGCAAGGTCTGTAAAGACGTGGTTGGATGAGTTCAGTGTGGAAGAACTTGACTCGCCCGCACAGAGCCCTGACCTCAACCCCATCCAGCATTTTTGGGATGAACTGGAACGGACATTGTGAGCCAGGCCTTCTCATCCAACATCAATGTTTAACCTTGTAAAAGCTCTACAAATTGAATGGGCACAAATTCCCACAGAAATACTCAAATCTTGTGGAATTGTAGTTATTTTACAATGTTTGCACAGTCGTAAAAGGAGCGGTTCAGGATACATTTCACTGCGTGTTGTACTTTGTATAACTATGCATGGGACAAATAAAGAATCTTAAATCTTGGAAAGCTTTCTAAGAAGAGTGGAAGCTGTTATAGCTGCAAAGGGTGGACCAACTCCATATTACATTCTATGTATCTGAATGCAGTGTTATTAAAGTCCCTGTTGGTGTAATGGTCAGGTGTCCCAATTCTTGGGACTAATCCTTTTATTGTAGTAGCTGCACAATATACTGCTTGCTAATTGTTCATCGCAGTATTTTCTTTGCAACACAGATATCACTGAATACTGCACAATGCAAATAAGCCTCAAAAAAAGCCTCATTTTTTTTATTATTATGGTGTGCAACGTCTTGACCAATCACCGATGAGTTTGGTAGGGTTTTCGGTGCATTAAAATATTTGATTCTTTAGGGGCAATAAACAAAGAAATCATTTTGGTTAAACTAATGCGACCTCATCAAGGATCCATTAATGTTTTATTCATATTGCAAGGCGCGTTGCAGTCACAATATGCAGCAATGCAGCCCTAATGGCTGCTATATAGCAAAATACCAGTGGTCTCTTAATTCTCTGTTAATACTTGGTAACTTTATTTTTTATCCTGATTTAACTGATTATTTGGGCCCTTAACATGAGTGTCTTGCACATCGCTGGTGGATGTTCCAGATCCTACTTTTAGATTCTGAAAATTGTTTTGGACTAAGCAACTGTATATTTTTTGTTTGGTAAAAGATGTTAAATCAGAGTGGTGTTAATTATGATGACACAGAATTAATGGTTTGTATGGTAGCCCACTGCTTCACCTGCTAAATGGGTTAAATGCAGAAAAGTAATTTCGCGTTCACACTGTGTGCTGTGCTGTGCTGTGGGGTGTTCACGCATGACTCTAAGGGGCCACTTTATTTCCACCAACGCTCAAAGGTTTGGTGCATCCCTTCATTTTGCTATATTCATTTTGAATGGCCACACATCATGGTAATGCAAGACTCTGTCACTGACTTCATGTTTGGGAAGAGCTGTGGAAGCCTCATTTAACTCAAGTTCCCTTGCTGGGAGCAAGAAACGTGCTCCACATCTGAAAGCATAATTTGAAGCTATGACTGGCACTTAGTTATGCTGATGTTGCTTTAAGCAATGTAGGTTTGGTGTGCAGGCCAGAGAAACTATAGCAGTTTTGGAAGCTCTCGTTGAATTTTAGGCAACCGGTATGACTGTCTCACTAACAAGTTTTTCACCTTGCCTGTTATGATTCCCTCAGCCAGTCTGGCTAGTTTATCTGGTCTTGTTTGGAAAATGCTGTAAACGTCATATAAGGGGTTAATGGGTCTCTTTCCTAGCAGGCCACTGGTAGCGTGCTGCCATCAGCCTACGATGGCGGAGTGTGAGGCAGAGTGGGAGCTGTGTAAAGAGAACATACAGCCGCTGAGACGCGGCCGAGCGATCTCGGCTCTGCACCAAGCACTGCAGCACCAAGAGGGGTCCAACACTGCTCTTAACCAACAAAAACAGTGAGTGAATATGCTCTACTCCAACTCCTTTCTCTTATGATGCACAATGATACAGCACAGTTCTCCCCTTGAGAACAATATTTATTTGATGGTGTTTTTGCATCCACAGGACATATGAGACAGAGCTGCGCATGTATGATGGCGATGACCCTCTTGATGTCTGGGACAGGTGAGAGTAGATATGTTGATTCAGTAGGGATCCACCAACACCATATTTTCCATTCTGATACTGATACCTGATCCACAAATATTTGCTGTTACCATGTTACTCTCTCTAACCTAACTACTCGATAGGTGCCTATAAAACCTGATATTTAAATCATTCCACTTTTTAAATAAGAACTGTTCTGTGACGCACATAAAACATACCAAGTTTCTGTTAATGGTATTTATTTGTTAAGGGTAACTGAAGGTATCTCTCACAAACCCTCCTCAGGAACAAGACTTTTATACAAGGGTGTGTTTGTATACCAATCAGCCATAACACTGAAAACCACCTGCCTAATATTGTCCTCCTTGTGCCACCAAAACAGCTTTGACCAGTCAAGGCCTCTGAAGGTGTGCTGTGGTATCTGGCACCAAGATGTTAGCAGCAGATCCTTTTAAGTCCTGTAAGAGATGGGGTCTCCATAGATCAGATTTGTTTGTCCAGCACATCCCGCTGATTCTCAGATTGAGATATGGGGAATTTGGAGGTCATGTCAACACCCTGAAGTCCTTGTCATCCTTTAGGCTTCGTCCACACAGATGTCTGAATCAGGCGTTTTTCTGGCGTTCGTGGCGTCAGGTGACCGCTTTTCTGCTCATTGGAGCAAATCAACACGTTCGTCACCTGCGTTCGGTCGGCATTGAATTCTGCCGAAATCCT
>JBBPCZ010115797.1:0-10531 GCA_037974445.1 Brycinus macrolepidotus
TTTATGGAGCTTGCTTTGTGCACTGGGGCACAGTCATGCTGGAATAGAAAAGGTTCTTCCCCAAACTGTGTCTGCAAAGTTGGATCCATAGCGTTGTCCAAAATTACTTGGTATGCTGAAGCATTAAGATTGCCCTTCACTGGAAGTAAGGGGCTCAGCCCAAACAGGTGTGTCCCAATATTTTTGTTCATATAGTGTATCTGCTCCCAGTAAGGATTGTCTGTTTTAATTGAAGGAACTGTTCAACCATATTTCTAGAAATTCCAAAGAGCTGTAAATGGCAGACCATTGTACCGTCAGTGTACTGAGGCTGCGCAATACATCGTTTGTTCATTATCATGATATTAGCCTGTGCAATACTGATATTTCCAATGTCTTCAAAATGCAAATGGGCTCAAACCAAGCATGGTCTTTTCACCGTGTGCTCTGATAATTTTGACCAGTCATATTTTGATCAAACAAACTGGTTCTTTGTTGATTTGTGCCTAAGGATTGCACTTATAGTGTGGGAGACCCCGTGTAAAAGTAATGGTAAGCCACCACCGCTGTTCTGAAAATACTCTGTTCTTTTCTGATTTTCTTTTTTTTTCCTAGTTCTGAGAAAATGTGCTGTGTTTGTGTGTTGGTGTGAGAGGAGGAGGTCTTGAGACGTCTGAAGTATTTGTGTGTGTGTTTGTGTGTGAAGTGCAGGGAAGGTCGAGCATATGACAGCAGTAACAAATGGACCATTCCTAGCGCCCTACCTGACAAAGGCACTGTTGGCCTGGCCTGGGCCTCAGCTGAGGAGCCACTATTGTAATCAGGGAGAGTAGCGGTCCCCATCAGCTCCCACAAACAAAGCCCTCCTGCGGGACTCATTCCTCTCAGGGCCAGATTAAGCTGTCAGTTGGGGGTCTGCATGGAGGCCAGAGATTTAAGATGATGTCATAGGAAACCACTGCACCATCCCAACAGCAGAGCAGTGCCATGTGCTCGTATAGTTTAGCTTCCGTAAGGTACTGGGGTTTTTATGTGTCTTTCGCTACAGTGTAAGTCATTCATTTTCCAGTTATTATAGATAGGTCTAAATTCTCTGCCCGTAAAGGAACTACTGCCAGACTAGACAAGAATACTGGCCAAAACAGACTAACACTTTGTAGCACACTTTGTTTAGAATTGGTGCTTAACATTGAGCTTCCAGTTTAAAATTCTAAACCATAAAGTTCTTCGTTGTAGCTAATCAGAACTCGGCAGGTTTGAAGCGGAGACTGATTTGCCATGCTGTATCTCAGACACTACATTTATTCAATCCTGACAGTAGACACTTGTCCAAGATCCCAACAGTTGGTTATTTGCATAGGTCTGTTTGCACAATCATTGACTGTAGTGTCCACTTTGACTTGGTAATATTAAAGGACCTATGTCCTATATTATTCTTGTATTTCTTTTTGTTTCTCTGCAGTCTACCTGTGTTTTTGTGGTTTTATTTACCACATTTTATTTTTATTTATACATTGCCATTTTCCTTTTTAGCCCTTAAAATTAAAATTGTTGTTACTATACCTTTTAAGACTGACCTCTATTCTGATTAGATGTCCTGTATTGGACCTAGTCTGAAACAAACACATTTTACTTCTGTGTAAACAGGCAAGGCTGAAAACCTGTAGGATAAATAGGCAAAATGTGTTAGTGTTGATTTTCATGACATTACAAAAACAATGAATTCAAAACGAGATGTTTTAGCAGCAAAGGGGGAAGTGGGAGGGTAGGGACCGCTTCACTTCAAAAAGTCTTTTATTACAGTTAAGCATCTTTAACAGATGCGTAACATATGCTGCACATCTCTTTAAAGTAGTCAAGTTGTTGCTTTGTTGCCTTTTTTGAAAGCGTCTTTGCACTGGTGGTTTATAGTGGATTGATTGGTTTCATGTTAATCCAGTTTTGGCATAATGGATGATTTATCTGAACCACCTCAACTAACTGTACTCAGGGGGGCTCTAATGCACCTTAACTGCAGAGAAAATTAAGTGCAGCATCAAAAAAGACAGGAATTGAGGGGGATTAGTGAAATCTTAGTGTTGTTTACCTAGAGTCTAGCATTTGGCCCCCAGATCTAATTACATGTTTTGTCGTATTTTCTTAGTGAAAATATATACGGAACACACTTCTGGACTGTTTAATGCATATATACTGTTTATTTGAATTTAACATATTGAGGGGAAAAAAATGTGCAAAAGTTATGCCACAATTTATTTATTTTCCCCCACAATATATTAAAACTTGCAAGATTACAGTGTTCTCTGTAGTTGTGTGGGTTATTCTGGCTCACTTAAACAAATATTTGGGATCATCCATGCTCAGCCACCTCAGAATTGAACCATTTTGTGAATATATGGTTAAAGAGTTACAATGGCTTGAAATATAGTAAAAATTTTTCCTATATTCGCAAAAATGCTTGGTTGACCATATTCAGATGCCTGTATCTTTACCGTGGTAAGACCCAGGCATCTGAAAAAAAGGGCCTCATTCCAGACATGTATTTATTTAGCTTGTAGCTTGTACCCAACTTACATTTTACATTTACATTTTACATTCTTACGATTCTAAACGTGTCCCTATTCAGTTTTGTCTGGTATTCCAAAGGCCATGTCTCTGTCAGTGTTGTAAGTATTTTCACGAAACTTATTTTGGAATGCATTCATTACTCCATACCCAGTAACTGCACTTGATATCCTTCTCTAATCTGTCAAGCGGTCTGTGCTACAGGTCACCAAACATCAGGAATGTCCGTATCGGGGGTCCTGCTACAGGCCCAGAATCAAAATATTTTCACTTTCATTGTGTCATTTGAAATGTCTAGGTTCACTTTACAAAAAAAATCAGAATAGTGTGTTTATTTTATTTTATTTTTTTTTAGTTTTAAGAGTTTTATTGATCTTCAAATTTTCAATTTTGTAGTGCCGGGAAATTTCACTTATCATGATGTTAATAATGTGCTATTTGGCTACTAAATTTATGCCCGAGAAAAACACACGACTCACTTTAACTAATAATAATATATAATCAATAATAATAATATTATTTATAAAAATGTATAAAAATTACAATCAGAACACAAAGCAACAAGAAATAGAAACAAATCAGCCAAACTAAGAAACAGGATGCAGTAAAGAACTTGCTAAATCACAATTAGATAAGTAAGACATCTGAAATTGTTGTTACTGTTACACCTACACCAAAATGTCTCTATTTTTAAAAAAATTTTCAATTTGAGCTAAGCTTAAATTTGAGTCAGACCTACATGTGTTTTTCTCAGACTTAAATGTTATCATTTTTTATTATAGTACTCTAGAAGCTTTGTAAAACTGCACTGACACAATTTTATAACGAATGTGACTTAAGAAAAGGTATTGCATATGGACTGATGGTCTATGACTGATGGTTGATCTGTTTAATAAGGTCGGCTTTGATATGATCCAGTATCTTAGTGTTGCATGAGTTGCTTATCAGTACAATTATGTATAAAATGACAATTACTGATCTTCAAGCTGTTCTTCTATGAGAAGATGCAACTTTCCAAGCACTCAACGTAGTGCAATTAGTTCTTTTCCGCATTACACCACTGGCTGTACCGTTGTATTGCTGGTGTAACTGCCCCGTCTCTGGGTATGTGTGTTGGAATGTCGGGTTAAGGTCATTTAAACCTGTTAGGTCTTGCCTATTGTGTACACTGAGTGTTGCGTTCGGTTGCCTCGGAAGCCATTGTCCCTGAGGTCAGGTCCACTGGGACCCGTGCGTGCATACACAGACGAGAGCACTCCCACCTAACTTTCTTCAGGAACACTGTGTTGACATGCTGGTAACCAGTCCTTGTGCACTTTCATGCTGTACTATGGGCACACATCATTTCAGCTTTGTGTTCTCTGTGAATACAGCCCTGCCCATCCTGTTTCCATCACCTCAGGCTTGAATCGTTGGACTCTGTTGATTGTGATGAGCTCCCCTCCCCAAACATGCCTGCTCGCTAATGCCTGCCATTTCCAACAAGGTTTCCTGTCTGTCTGTCTGTCTGTCTCAAGCTGAGTTTTCTGTTCCCACCTTACTGCTGATCCGGCTTTCTGACCTCAGCCTGTGTTTTCCAGGCATCTCCCGTGCTGGCTGGAGCCTGTTCCAGACCTGATTACTCCTACACAGCTCTAATGCAGTCCTTCCATGCCAGTGGTGGCTTTGGCCCACTGCCCAAAAATGACTTCTTACTTGGTCAACTCCTCAGTTAGTGGATGGTGATAGAACTGTGGCAGAAGGCTAGCTTGATAAACCCTTCTTTCTTTGCTTTGGGGCGGCTGGTGGCCTGGTGGTTAGGGAGTTGCCCCTGTGATCAGAAGGTTGTGGGTTCGAATCCCACGATTGCTGGCTGCCCACTGCTTCACTTGGTGAATGGGTTAAATGCAGAGAAGAATTTCACACTGTTCACACTGGGCGCTGTGCATGTGATGTGTTCATGCGTGACTATAAGGGGCCAATTTAGTTTGTGCATAGTGAGACTCATCTTTGTTAAGATATATGTTGTTAGAGTTAATGTCTCATTTTCCATTTTTTCCCTTCACAGGAGAGTCTACAGCAGCTCGTTCTGATGACGTTACCCAACGTGCTGATTATCGCTAAGGACCCTTTGTCAGGTAGTGTGCCATCAGATTTTTTTTTTTTTTTTTTTTTTTTTTCTGAACATGGATTATCATTGCTGTCAACAATCACCATTATCTTTTTAAAGGAATAGTATTGTGGGAAAAAATCACATTTTCCCAGATTATCGTATACACCAGATGTAGTTGATCATCTGTTTTTTCTAGTTGCACTTCTTTAGTTTTGTTTTGGGGCGATGAGGTGAATGCAGCTAGCAAGTAACAGAAACATAACCCCCATTTAACATTGGGCTACTGTTTTAACCTATGCAAAACACTTTTGTCTATTATAGATAACCTTCCTTTTAATTCAGAGCTTCCATTACATGTTTGCTATGTTAATCTAGTGTAAAACATAACAGCAAAAGACACCAGACGTATTTTGGCCGAGTTGTAGCTTTGAGGCTGCATGGTAGGTGACCCTGTGGGTGTCTGATGGCTTTCCCAAAAGATAACAAATGTTCTCAGTTTCCCTTTTCCAAGGTCAGTAGCTTACTGGCTTAGCCTCCTCCCTCACTGGCGGCCGAGCAGTCAAAAACAAGCTCTCACCTGCAGGCTGGGATGCTGCCTCTGAAGGGAAGGAAGCACATGTTTTAGTCTCATAATAGCTGTAGGAAGTGGGAACGGCTGTAGGAAGGAGGCTGCGGGGGTCTGGGCCAGGACTAGTGCTGATTGCAGACCCTGCTGTTGACAGACCACTGGCTCAGTCACTGGCTCAAGCAGGACTCACAGCCAAGATAGCAACACAAAGAGTCTCTTCAAGAGTCTCAGTGTACAGTGCTCACAAATACCTGTTTTTATTTAGAATTTCTTTTTATGAACTAAATCTTTACTAGGTGGAATTTAAAGTGTACATGACGTATGCTTGACTTATTTTGGAGTATAGCATGACTTTAGATAGGGTCACTGAGATAACTCAGCATTTTCATTTGGTGGAGGTTAATATCATTTTTTTGCCTGGTGCACTGCGATGTAATCAAAAACCTGATGACATTTTAGAGGGGGCAGAAGTCATTACATTTTCATAGATTGTGGGAAAACGCATGTTTTGTCATTGCAAATAGCACGTTATGATGGACTGTGCTTGATATGACATTAGCACAGGAAAAGGTCAAATTTGATTTGAGGTATTTAAGCAATAGTATTGGGGGGGAAATGTTTTATTCATGTTGTTTGCACAATTTTCCCTTTCTCCAAATTTAGGTGATCAAGACTAATAAAGAAACTTAGAAACCCAAAGGTGTTGTGGCTGATTGACTGTGGCTGAAGTAAAGAGCAAACTGTGTGAATTACATTTTTTTGACAGACTATTGCTCTAATATGAGAATTCAGCTCTTTATGGTAAAATGTCTACCTGACAAATAGCTGTGTTCACAGTTAGCCATGTGACATATAGTACTGTGCCAAACACAGCAACCACCCTTTCATTCATTTAATTCCCAGTCAAAACCGTCATTAAGTATAATATTCATTTTTCACCATCAGATGAAAAAGCAGAAAATTACACAGACACTTCAACAACTACATATAGTAAATTCCTCTGTATTTAATGTGTCCGCCCCTTGCTTTTATTAAAGCTGCCATTTTAGGGAGACTTGCTTTCAGTTTTTCTGCAGAAATTTGCATGGATATTTTTACCTGTTTCCTGCCTTCCTGATGTTCAGTCTCTTCTGCTGCTCAGAACTTAGTAATGTACATTCATCAGTCCTTTCAGGCCCACAGTCCTGTCTGTCTGAGGGTGAAGGTTTTGGTGACTTGCCAGGTTTTGCACGGTTGTTAGGAGTCCCAGTTTCTCTTTAAATAATTTTTTGAACACACTTTTTGGTTTTCCTTTCCTCTTCCTAATGCAAGTGAATGACTATTCTCATCAGAAATCCCTTCTTTAGATGCACATAATGTGTGAGGCAGCTGAGGTGTGTGTGGGTAGTAGCTTGTGTGTCTCTTTGAAGGGAAAAGAATGCCAGTGAGAGTTTTAGGAACCGTTTTTGTTGGTGGGACATAGCTGTAACTGGTTGAGTTAAGCTTGAAAGGGTGGAGAAGTAACAGTAGGGTGCACAAAAGTAAAAAGTGGACAAATTAAATAGTGATGGCTTTTGTGTAATTTTCTGTGAAATGTATCCGTTTTCCTTTTTTTCCTGAAAAGAATAAGTTGCACTTAATGACTGTTTTGACTGGAAATTGAGTAAACAAAGGATGGTCTCTGACTTTTGCACAGTTCTATATACTACAAGACTGTTAGCAAAGTAACGTGACTTCTAGACTCGCCTTTGTCTGGCCTGTTACCTAATGGTTGACCACAAGAGATGCTAAAAACAGAAAGGCCAGTGGGGCCTTTTGTTACAGGTCTGTGGTGAGATTGTGATCTGCAGGATGATGCTGAGGGTGGCTTGGCTCCTGGTTTGTGTAGTCGGCTGACGCATGCTGGCTTTGCATGCAAGTTTCTGCAGGGGATCAAAATAACCTTCATCATACCTGCTGCTTCATTTGCTTCCTGCCATGGGTTATCGAGAACCATCTGAGATTTGCGTGATACACCTCTCAAACAACAACATAAAGGCACGTAGCCTAGACGGTTAGTCCTTGACCAAGCATCAGTCTTTATTTTAACGATGAATCACTTAATCTTTCTTTTAAGAAAAGACCAGAAAAGCTTTTCAAAAGTTGTAATATATTTTATGAAAGTTATAAAAAGGTAAAGAAAGAGGCCTTTAAGAAAAAAAAAAAAGAATAATTAAAAAGAAATCGCAAAATTTCTCCGTCTATCCATCCGTGGTCAGGAGTTCAAAAGAGCTGTCCAATGACGTCGGTAGCAACAGTTCAAAAAGATGTTAGGGGTCTTCACGTGACTCAGAGGAAGCACAAACGCAAGATTTTGCGTTTAAATGGTTGTGTCCATCAGATTCTGTTATAGTAAGACAGACCAGTGGTCATGCAAATTGCTTGATATTTTTTTTTATTTTTGTTTATTTTTTTAAAGTAATCATGACTGTTCCATTGCCTGTTATCATAGTCGGTCATATGGATCATATGGAAATCATATTGACGTTGTGTTGACATCATAAGGAAATAGTATTGACACCAAAGAATGCACTTGCGTGTGCATGCAAATCGCGTCGAAGTTGGTGACGTGTGTGCGTTCTTACATAAGGTGGGCAATAATAATGAAAGTGGCTCAGCTTTATTGCAGGGAGCTCTTTTCTCTGCATGAATGGGGTACGCTGTGGGGCAGGGCAGGGCACAGTCTCCATGACAACTCCCTCCTTTTCTCCCCAGAGTGTCCAAGACATGCGGGCAGAAAAACACACACCTCGCCACACACACACACACACGTGCACACCTTATTTGTATTAACCCTTAGAAGTCTGGAGTTGTGACTTTCTTATATGCTTAATTTACACAACATAATTAAGTAGTTTAAGACGGCATTACATGCTTTTTCCATTGTCAAGAAATTTTTAAAAATGGTAGAGAATGCTTTTCAAATTCAAATCTTATATCTACAAACACACAAAGTTAGAACGCTGTACTTACAAGCATGTGAAACAATTAGGGGTGGGATATTAACACGTTAATTGTGATTAATTAATTTGCAAAAAAATAATGCATTAAAAAAACGCATTTAATCACACTTTGCATTCCAAGCAAAGGGGAACTTTTGTCAATGCACGATTTCCTGGTACACCGATTACATTGATGCAGACATCAGAGCTACAAAAATGGAAGAATCGGAAGGAAGCGCGTTGCAGGGATATTACAGTATTTTGGTTTCTCTGTTTTGAACTGAAATGCAGTTTAAATGCTTTTTTTTTTTTGAGAAATTAAAAGAGCTTGAGTCTACAATATTCATGTCCATGTCTATTATTTGATTCTGTCGCCCACTAAAACCCTTTTAAATTAAAAAAACACTTGCGCTTTGGGGCAAATTTTCTTGTGTGATTAATCTAAATGTGATTAATCAAGATTAATTAATTACAGAGCCTCTAATTAATTAGATTAATTTTTTTAATCGAGTCCCACCCCTAGAAACAATATGTAGAAATAGGAGTTTACATATATGACACTGAGAACATAGGAAAGCTATGTAGTTAGGTACTAATTGTGTCTAAATCATACCAAGAGCTTTTTTATAAAAATTAGTGTTAGTACATCTGCATTGTAAACTTGTCGTTTACAATTCCTAGATAGAATTAGGTTCAGTTGGCAGAAGGAGTGGCAACCATATGTGTTTTAATTTGAAGTGCATGGTGACATATGGAAGAAGAAAATTCGAGTGTAAAGATTGCAGACGTTGAACCATGTGTGGTGCACTGAGCCGACTGACCCACTAAAAAGGGTCAGGGCTGACTAATAGGCATGGCACAGAGCCTGTAGCTGTAGGGCTCCTGTAAGGCAGAGAGAGGCAAAAGAGGACTTCAGAGACCTCAGGGATTAACTAGTAGAACACAAAGTCAGGAAATCAATGCCGAATTAAGAATTAGCCTGTAGAACAGATACAGTATATGAACAAAAGTATTGGGACGCCTGACCATTACACCAACGGGGACTTTAATGACATTGCATTCAAATACATAGACTTTAATAGACATAGACTTGGTCCCCCTTTTGCTGCTACAACAGTTTCCACTTTTCTTGGAAGACTTTCCACAAGATTTTGGAGGGTTTTTGTGGGAATTTCTGTGGGCTAGTCAAGTTCTTCCACACTGAACTCATTCAACCATGTCTTTATGGACGTTGTTTTGTGCACTGGGACACAGTCATGCGGGAATAGAAAAGGTTCTTCCCCAAACTGTGTTCACAAAGTTGGAAGCATGGCGTTGTCCAAAGTGTCTTGGTATGCTGAAGCATTAAGATTAAGCCCTTCACTGGAAGTAAGGACCCACCTGAATTCAATAATTAAGATGTCCCAATACTTTTGGCCATATAGTGTAGAAACTCACAGTCTGGTATCATATCTGTTCAGATGAGTATTTACATGCCACATGATTTCTCTTGTCAGTGTTGCTAAAGAATCAGTTTTTGTTTGTGAATTACAAATATTACACCACAAGTCAAGAGTTTGTGGCCTGTTTTGAACATTTCTGAACAGAGTTTGATTTTTCAAGCTTAATGTTCTGTCAAGTAATAAATATGCAATGTTGCAGCATCATATTCATCAAAGTGACTGTATGTGTATGAGGATTTTATCAGTTTTATTTGACCCTTTCGAAACTATTGTGAAAAGACCAAGGCAAGGGGGCGTAATCATGAAAACTATTTTATTTGCATATATCTTTCTATTGAGCGTACAACAGTTTAGCCCTGCCCACTCACAGTAGTTATAAGGAGTGTTTCAGCCAATCAGAACGGAGCTAATTTACATATCAGTCTTAAAGGCACAGTAGCAAAGAGAGCCAGTTTAAAAGCCTGTTAGTGTTGGGAGAGGTTGAAAGTGATTTGTGAGTTACAGCATTTTGGTACATAAAACCACAGAAACAACATAGGTGGACCTCAAAAAATGAAAATACAAGTAAAAATTGGGGATGTATGTTATTTCAAACTGACCGTGAAAACACTTGTGTGTATTGAAAACATTTTGAAGTGCAGAATGTCCTCATGCATTTGGCAGCCAGTGAATGTGTGTATGTATACATGTTTTGGTCTCTAGGGAAGAGCATGGAGGAGATGAAGAGGCTTTTGCTGCTGCTGCTGGGCTGCGCTGTTCAGGTAAGCTGAGCCCTTCGCCCTGTGCTTCCACACCTACAACCAGGAAGCAGCAGACAGAAATCGCTCTGTCTGAACACGCCTGCCCTTTCCCTCTCCACACACACACACACACACACACACACACACACACACACCCCCACACACCCACCCACACACACCCACACCAC